>APFE030392103.1:31524-117257 GCA_000404065.3 Pinus taeda | reverse complement strand
GACCTAAATTATCCAACACTTCATCTATAAAGGGTGTAGGGAAGGGATCATACACACATTCATCATTTAATTTCCTTAGATCCACACAAATCTTGATTTCTCCTTTATCCTTCTTTTCCTGGACAACCATGGGACTTACCCACTCCCATTCCTCCACAAGTTCAATGATCAATGCTACTATAATTTTATCTAATTCTTCTTTTACCTTATGCTTATATTTTTTATTCACTCTATAGGCTCTTTGCTTGACAAGGTTTGCATCAGGAGTTAAAGGAATCTTCATAACTCCCAAGTCTCCTACAATGCCTTTCATATCTAAGAAATTAGTGGGGAATAACTCCTCCTACTCATGTAAAAGGTCTATCACTTTACTGATTTTTTATTCATCCCATTAATCTCCTATTGTTGCAAACTTTGGCTCTTTCTAGCCCTATATTCAACTTCCTTGTCTTTAATGCCTTTGTGATATTAGCCATTTCTAATTTAGTTCCATTCACTTCGTGGTATCCTTCTGATTCTGCTATGTCAATACTATGAGGGCCTTCATCTTCTTTTGCAGTTTTGTTGTAGCATTCTCATATATTATGTAGCTCCATAACTCAATGAGGCTTCCAAGTGAGTGGAATTTCGTTCTCAAAAATATTCTTTTTAATTGTCTAAAGAGACGAATCTATATATGGAAAATCATCTTCGAAGCTAAATGTCAATATAAACCCATCAACCATCTCTTCTTAGCTCATAGTACCATGTCAAAATTTTGTTTTCAAGTACCAGTTTCGAGGAATTGTCTCCAATGTATGGATGAATCCATGCACCCATTCTTCTTGTGGAATCTCCTTCCATGTTGTCATACAAAGTTAGATGTTCTCCCTTGGGTTAGTTTGACCGTCATATTTATCTATCAATTCCATTTCTACCTAACCAAACCTTATCTATATCAACCTTAGACATTCCTGCCAAGTTCCTATATTCTTCTTATGTGTACCCCACCATCTAGTAGGAGTAGCTCTTAATTCTAGATCCCGAGCTAGCAATATTTAACACTCTGGTACCTATTCTTCGTATTCTTCAAGAAAATTATTTATAATTCCCAAACCATTATAAAAAGGTAAGTTACTTACCTCAGTTTTCAAACAATGAACTTCTTTAGTAATTTGTGCGCATCGCCTTGTAGACACTTCATGTAACCTATTTTTCCAATTTTCCAATTCTTCTTCTGAATCTAAAGTGCAAGAAATTTCTTGTTCCCAGCTCAAATTTCCATCTACGATGGGATTAATCCTTTCTTCTCCTTTGGTTGTTAGCTAATAAAAGTTGTCTATGTCTACTGTGTTGTACTCTTCTTTAACTCGTTCAGCATACCCTTCTCCATCTGATGGATCTAATGGAACAATGACTCTCATGTTGTTGCTTTCAAATATCATTTGCCTCTTCTTTAAGTTGATTATAGCCATGTTATAAAATATCCAATCCAATCCAAGTAGTGTAGGATAGGGATTACTATCATCCACAATTTCTATCACTTCAAAATCAGTATTAGTGTGTACCCCTTCAATGTCTACTGTAATGCCTAATAATCTTCCTAAAGGAACAACCTTTTCTTGGTTTGCCATTCTTAGCTGAATCAGTGACCATTGCAATAGTTTTTTTTACCCATTAATTCCCATATTTGCTTTGTCATGACACTCACTTTAGATCCTGGATCTAAAATAACTTGGTGCATGTCATATTATCCTATTTGTGCACTAAGCCTCATTTCTTTTCCAGTTATCTTTTGTCTATGTAGATTATTAACTTCGTGCATCTCACTTTGCGATACTTCTTTAGATGCGTAGGAATTTATCAATTCCTCAAGTCCTTCTAGAGCTCGTTGATCTCACAACAATTTCATACAAGTTTGAAGAAAGGATTTTAGAGTATCTATCTGATATGATGTATCTTGTTCCTATATTGTGAGAGCTTGTCCTTCTGTTAAATATGATAGATCACAATTATTATTTTGATTCTACTGCGTGCTAGATGTTGAAGCTCCTGCATCCTTAATGCTCCACTTCACTTCCATAAAGACTTGTTTTTCCTTTTGAATATCAAACGCAGGGGATTTTTTAGTAGTCTTTCTTACCCACGTAGTTTGACTTCCTTATTCCCATTTACATTATCATTCCCAGTTGCAACTCCACTTCTTGTTATAATATTTATAAGAGGCTCATCAATCCTTGGTTCCGTAGTCATCATTTGGATGTTTTGTGTTAGCTATTGGTTCCCTTGTTCTTTCATTTTTTCCATAAGGACTAGACGTTCTTCAATTACATGATCAAAATATTTTCAATAGTTACATGTTGTGGTAAGATTCTAATAGTCTCTCATGAAGTGTTCAGTCTAGTAGTAGTTATAGAATATATTTTTTCCTCATCCTCGACCAGCTCCACCACCTCAACCAATACCTTGACCTTGACCTTGATAACCACATCGACCATTGTGTTATCCATGTTCCTGATGTCCATGTTCTTAGAATTGCATCCTATATGCATCAACACTTCGATTCATCATTAGTTCATAAGCTCAATAAATTTTTTCATCGTGTTCCACTGATTTGCAAAACTTGTAATACAGGTTCCTTGGAGTCTACAAATACTTTTGCAACAGATAACAATCTTCAACATGATGTTCACCCCTAGTTTTACATACCTCACACCATAAGCTAGATCTGCGATTCAAAGGACTTGGTGCTCCACTATCCATGTAGTTTCTAAAGAGAGGACATTGTTCCATAGAATGGCATTCTCCTTTACACTTAGTACACCATACTTCTCCTTGAACTTATTTAATTTTCTTCCTATCTTGTATCTTCATAGTCAAATTTGCCAGCTGAATCTAGATTTGCTTCGTACCTTTATTTGTATCCCCTATAGGTGAAGCTTCTAACTTCATCATGAGTTCTAAGGCTTTGGCTTAGCTTTTTATCTTATGTTGTAACAAAGGAAATCTTATATGTGGAAGCAGCGCAACTACAAACCACTCTTTATGTTGGTGTAGAGCTATTTCAAAGCACACCTGATCCAATAGTATCATGAATCTTTGATCGAACTCCCAAACACACTCTGTAGGATTTTGTTTGATTTCTTTTAGCTCTATGATACACTACAACTCAGACTTCGGTTTCATGAATTATTTTATCAGTGTTGTTTTAATGTCTGTAAATGGTATTTTCTGATTACTTGAATAATTCATGTACCATGTTGGTGATTTATCCTAAAATATTGTAACAAGCTATGCTTTCTTCATATTTTCATCATGGACCTACTTTGCTATCCATATTGCTTCGCATAAGAACCGAAATTGTTTCAGATACTCTAATCTAGTCCCTTTAAAAACAAGCAACTTAATATCATCAGCCATATTTATTTGCAGTGGGGGAGGGGGAGGGGGATGAGGGGTAGGAGGGTTAGGAGGTACCATAAATACCTCGATTATTATCTGATTCTAGCTTAGGCGAACTTTCAAGATCGAAGGGTGAATACTGCAGGGTCACTTCAGGGTTCTCAAGATAGTTTTCTTCATTTTTAGACTCACTTAATCGATGGCTATAGTTAGCTTCTGTAAAAGCCTTTAGATATTGGCCACGAGATCTCTTTATAGTGTCTATTATATATCCTTTTCCACTTTTCGTTGTTCCAATTTCTTCTTCAAATCTTCTCCCAGGACCCAAACATAGGTAACTAATAATCTGACTGCATTCATAGAATCCCCTTTTCACACAAAATCATCTTAATCCAAAGGTTCAGAGATTTTAAGAACTTACCTCTCTTTCCTTTGAAAAAAATTGTTCTAATTTGTTATAGGACACAATCGAGTCTACCTTAAACTCAGTAATGAAGCCTCCTAGGATTCTATCAATCCAGAAATCAACAACTCTTGGGATCTTATTGTAAGTGTTCTTGAGTCGTCATATTAATTCAAGATTCCACTCCTTAGGTTCATCTCCTTTAAAGTAGCCTTTTCTCTCAGTCAACCTTAATACCCACTCATATAGCTCCACATGGAATGAGCCAAAGAAGTTTTCATATTAATCTTCGAAAAGATACTTCTCCAACCACCTCCGAGTTGAAAAACAAGGGTTTCTATTCTCTTTTTTGGAGAATTCTCGTTCCTTATGTTCTACCCAATGTTGGATTTCTTTCTTCGATGAATGCCACATAAACATCCCTCAAATAGATCTTGGTCCTAGCAACAGAACCATTTTTTGGCTTAGGTTTGGTTGACCCAAGTTCAGAGTTTATTGTGCACCAAAAAAACCCTAAACCATTAGCCCTCTCCGCAATGACCTATAGTCATATTGCGATCCCACCCAAAGTGATTATGGGAGGTTACAGAACCAAGTTTTTGAATCCCGAGGGATGCTATGATGTGAAAATTCTATATTTTCTTTATGTTTTAATGCTTATAAATTTCCTCGCATACATTGATTACTTCGGTTAATCACATTAATAACGTAAACAACCATAAACTTCACAATACTAAAATACAGTGTAGATGTTAAGAAAATAAACACATGAGACACAGATTTTACCATGGTTCATCCAAATGCGGGACTAAGTCTACAAGAAATGTTTCTTGTAATAAGGAATGTGTACAAAAAACAATTATTCCCTATGCACACATCTGTAGGGTGTCTACACACTAAGCTACAAATGATCTACGCGCTTAATTGTATATCTACGCTTTCGCACACATTTGTGGAGTCTTGCCCTTTCTTCGAAGTACAACTCACAAAAATATCACATAAACATAGATATGGATCAATAGATAGATCCCCTCCTATTTTATTATTGATCCCTATATACAATATTACATGAAGATTACTTCGGTACATTACCATGGACTCGATACCATGGTTTCTGAAACACAAGGAATTATGGCCCAAAACCAACAACTTCTATGATATTTTATGCTTTTACAAAAATAAAGTGCCTTCATTGCGAAGCCCCTATGCTGCATGGTGACCTTGTTGTGCAGTCTTCATTGTGCTCCGCTTCTCTTCTGCATGGTCCACTTCACACTCCACATCATATTTTCTACTATGCACTCCACAAAACTTGGGTTTCTTGCCCAAAATTTGGCCAAGTTGGGTTGTGCCAAGAAACTTGAGTTTTGTGGACCATGTAGTAGAAAACATATCGTGGAGTACGAAGTGGATTGTGCAACAAAGTAGTGGAGCACAATGACGACCACACAATAAAGCCACCACACAACATAGGGGCTTTGGGGCGAAGTCCCTTCCCTTTTGTAAAAAGAATATAATATTGTAAAATTTGATGGTTTTTGGACCATAGTCCCTTGAATTTTGGAAACCATGGTATTGGGTCCATGGTAATGTAGCGAAGTGACACCTCATATAATAGTATATATAGGGATGAATAATAAATGAGGTAGACATCTATCTATTGATCCATATCCATGCTTAAGTGATATTTTTGTGATATTTACTTCAAATAAAGGGTGATTCCCTACAATTATGTACGTGGAGGCCTAGCTCAGCAGCTAAGTTTGCAGACCATCTGCATCTTAGTGCATAGACACCCTGCTAAAACATGTGTCATGTGTTTATTTGCTTAATATTTGCACTGTATTTCAGTAGTGTGAACATTATGGATGTTTATGTTATGAATGTGATTCCAGTAATTAATGTATGCGAAAAAATTTATAAGCTTTAAAACATAAACAAAATGTAGAATTTCCACATCACAACATCCCTCAGGCTGCAGAACCCTGGTTATGCAACCTCCCATAATCACTTCGGGTGAGGCTGTGATTTGGTTGCAGGTTGTGTTAAAATTGTCAACCAGGGAAAAACTTCATGTGGGTCATCTTATTCATGGCTGATAATATTTTTATTAGATTCCTCTCGTCAAGAGGTGTAGGATTTATATAAATATCATCCGATTCCGATAAGTATTCATGGAGATATGAATTTATTTTGATTATGGAATTATTATCAAGCCGACCTACAACTCATGTAGGCTCAGAAGCCCAACAGTCGCATCTATTCACCCACCAACGTTGTGTATAAATGTAAGAGGACTTTTCCTCATTTGGACTCACTCATCTCATCACATCTCTCTCTCTCTACTACGCAGATATGAGTCTCTTCTCTACTGCACTGAAATGGGTCTCTCTCTCTCACACATGTGAAGCCGGAAGTTGCTGAATTTGAATCTGCAACTACAAAAGTAAATATTGACTTTCGAGGCCTAGAATATCTCCTCTTTGGAACTAAACTATAGCTTCATCTGAACCTCCTCTAAAATCCCCAACTTTTGGTGGTGGAATGAAGTCAATCGGATGAACGGTTTGCAAGATATCGACTGCCCTAGTTTGAAACCAGAAACCGCTGAAACTGAAGCTGCAACTGCAGAAGTAAAGATTGACTTGCGAGGCCTAGAATATTTCCTCTTTGGAACTTCAATGTAGGTTCATATGAACCTCCTCTGAAAGTCGCAACTTTTGGTGGTGGAATGAAGTCAATTCGATGAACGGTTTGCAAGATATCGGCTGCCCTAGTTTGAAGCCGGAAACTGCTGAAACTGAAGTTGCAACTGCAGAAGTAAAGATTGACCTGCGTGGCCTAGAATATCTCCTCATCTAAACTGTGCTGTAGGTTCATCTGAACCTCCTCTGGAAGCCAAAACTTTTGGTGGTGGAATGAAGTCAATCCGACGGTTGGTTTGTGAGATATCGTCTGCCCTAGTTTGATAATGAAGCTGCTAATGCTGATGTTGCTGATCTAGGGTTTGCTACTGCTGATATGAATCAGATTTATTCTACTATTTCTCTCTGTTGAATTATTGAAGATAAAAGAATATTTGATCAAAGGGTTTCCCCACACGTTGTGGGGTTTGACCCTAGCTAGCCACCACATCTTGTGTCTCTTGTCTTGGCTTGTTTTCTGTCGATCGTTTAATGTTCTATCTGCACTTTACGTTATGTACATGTGATTGCTAATTGGTGGAATATAATAAGAAAAAGAAGTAAACTGTTATAAGCATAGAACATACCATAACTTAACATGGTATTAGAGTTGAGGTGAAGACAAAGCCTGAGTAAGAGCAAGAGCATCATCAAAGAGAAGATTAGCAAGGATATCCTAAAAGAACTACAGGGTCCTCAACACTCTTTCCTGCTGAAGACAAGCTCTGTGAGAAGCTAACTATCACAGATGGAAGATGTCGATTGATCTAACCCTTGAGAATGAAGGAGTGTTGAATCATGTGAGAGGCAATATTGTTGAGCCTCCATCAAATGCATCCGCTGCTACCTGGAACAAATGGAAAAATGGAGAAGTCAAAACAATAGAAAGGACTCACACCGGGACGATGATCAAAATCCCTCTGATGGCAAATCAAAGGAATGACAAATTCAACAGCAAAGGTAAGAGGAGAGCCAGGGATCGAGGAAGAGGACAACCATTCAAGAAGGCTAGAAAGTCCAGGATGTATTAAATGCACCTGACCTCAAAAAGAACCTAGTGTCCATCTCGGGAACTGAAGACAAAGGCTACAAGGTTACCTTCAGCGATGGCAAGGTATGTGTACGGAAAAATAATATTAGAGATGCCTTTAATCTTGGGTTTATTGTTGATTCATTATATCAGGTCGATGGAAGTCTGCTAGGTGTCATGTCTTATGACACATCTCTGTAGTCCGAACTTTGGCATCGGAGGTACTTTGGCATCGGAGGTTTGACCACCTTCATTACGAAGCTCTACCCGATGTAAGACAGATGATAACAGGGATGCTCGAATTCCAAGTAGAGAAAGAAGGTGTATGTCTAGGATGTGCCAAAGGAAAGCTCAAAAGGGGACCATTCCCCTCAAGCCAAAGCAAGACCTCTGATATATTATAGTTGGTTCACTCAGGAATACCTGAGGTTGGCATTAAGAGGGAGACTACTACACCACATACTCCTGAGCAGAATGGTGTGGTGGAAAGAAAGAACCACACAATGATGGAAGTTGTCCGGGCCATGTTACATGATCAAAGACTTCCGAAGTTTCTATGGGCTGAAACTACAAACACTGCCGTATATGTACAAATCAATGCCCTCATGAAGCATTGGGTTCGAAGACTCCTGAAGAAAAGTTCACTGGTAAGAAACCTGATGTTTCTCATTTTAGAATTTTTGGAAGCCCTGTATATATTCATGTGCCGAAAGAGAAAAGAATAGAATTATTGGGTGCATCTGGAAAGAAGGGAATTTTCATGGGCTATGGTGAAAATACTAAAGGCTATAGAATCTATGTAGTCGGTCAAAGGGAAGTCGTAATTAGTCATGATGTCACCTTTGACGAAGATATGACTCTCAGCAAAGTGAACAATCTTCCGACTTTGAGGAGCTCTCAAGAAGCTGACACCAGGGAACCGAAAGAAAAGGATGATGAATCAATGCTTGATGTAGAAGAACCCATGGATGCGATTGATCCTCCTCCATATGAGCCTTCTTCTTCTAGAAAGAGGCCTTCATGGCTTAAGGGGTTACTTGATGATGCTGAAGGACATGCTACACCCTGAGGAACCTTCCGTCAAAGTAAGAAACTTAACATGTATCAGGGATACCTGACCATGATGAGCACGATTATACAAAATGAACCTTCATCATTCTCAGATGTTGTCAAGCATTAACTATGGAAGGATGCTATGACCATAGAATATGAGTCTATTATGGAGAATGATGTTTGGGAAGTAGTTCCCAGACCCTGGACAAGACAATTGTTGCTTCAAAATGGCTTTACAAGATAAAGCATGCAACAAATGGAAGTATGGAAAAGTATAAGGTTCATTTTTTTGCTTGTGGTTTATCCCAGAAGGAAGGTATAGACTATGATATTTTCACCTGTTGCTAGATATACGACCATCCGCTTGATCATAGCCCTTGTGGCTTCACAAGGATGGAACCTGCATTAGATGAATGTCAAGACCGCGTTCTTGCACGGTTCGATCAAAGAAGAGGTATATGTAGAGCAACCTGAAGGATTTGAGATTTATGATCGAAAATATCATGTATGCAGGTTGAAGAAGGCTCTTTATGGGCTGAAGCAAGCACCCCGAGCATGGTATGGGAGGATCGACAGCTACTTGATGAAGTTGGGATTCACTAGGAGTGAAGCCGATCCGAACCTTTACTTTAAGGTTGAAGATGTTAAACGTCTCATACTGGTTTTATATGTGGACGACCTCTTTCTAACAGGTGCACACCCTCTCATTCAAATTGTAAGAGGGAGTTGGCTTCTTAATTTGAAATAAAGGACCTAGGACTGATGCACTATTTCCTAGTACTTGAAGTGTGGCAAAAGCCAAGGAAAATTTTCCTGTCTCAAGGAAAATATGTGGTGAAGATTCTGAAAATATTGGATATGGTGGACTGCAAGCCTGTGACTACCTCGAGGATCTTAACTTTTAGAAGTTATATGGTAGTGATATCGGACCAGATTTGGGAAATGCCTCTGAGTTTCATAAACTCATTCGCATTGATGTTCTTAGTGAACCTCCATCCGAACATATGTTTTGCAGTTAGCATTGTGAGCTCATATTTGGTTGAGCCTCACTGGATTGATGCCAAGAATCTTCTGAGATATCTTCGTGGTAAAATGTGTTAAGATACACTGCCGGAGATGTAAGACTGCTTGGATATACTGATGCTGATTGGGCAGGTAGTGTGGTGGACCGTAAGAGCACTTCCGGGTGTTGTTTCACCTTGGGATCTGCTTCGATATCCTGGATGAGCAGGAAGCAGAAGTCTATGGCTTTGAGCACCGCCGAAGCAAAATATATTTCTGCTAGCATGACCTCGTGTTAGGCAGTCTGCTTGTGAAAGCTCTTCAGTGAGCTGTTTGAATTTACATTGGGTACCACTGTGATTCTCTGTAACAACCAGAGGTGGGATTCAATTATTGAGGAATCCCCTATTCGTCAATTGCTCCAGAAGATAGACATCATCTAGGATATGGTAAGTCAATGAGCAAGGAGGCTCCATCACATTAAGATGATGTAAAGGTTGATACACCTTGTCAAAGCCCTGAGGAAAGATCTAATCTATGATTTTCCCAAACGACTTGGAGTCGGAAAGAAACCCTTGTACAAGGGTCCTGCATGTTGCATACATTGAGCTCTGGGAGCTCTTAGGGCTTGCGGTTCCTATTGGAGCAACATATGACCACAGGGTGACTCACCCTCCCCGGGTTGGTGCGCACTGAAACAAGATGATTCACTCTCTTGTGGAACAAGATGATTCACTCTCTTCTGGAACAGGATGATTCGCTCTCCATTGTAACAGGATTGATGTGTTCTCCTATGAGGCTTGGATTGATGTGTTCTCCATGGCAGCCTGGATTGATGTGTTCTCCATGGCGATTGTAGTAGTATTTGTACCATACTATGACGCTGACTTCGGGTCGGTTGAGACTGGTCTGGGACCAGTGGTACATACTCCGAGATTGACTTCGTGTCAGTGTAGTACTGGTCTGGGACCAATGAGAGTGGTACATACTATGACGTTGACTTCGGGTCGGTTGAGACTGGTCTAGGACCAGTGGTACACTCTCTGAAACTGTGATACTGGTCTGGGACCAGTGGTAGGAGTGGTACTTACTATGAAGCTGACTTCGGGTCAGCTGAGACTGGTCTGGGACCAGTGGTACGCACTCTGATTAATGCACGATTGATGTGTTCTCCTGTGAGGACATGATTGATTAGTTCTCCTGTCGAGGCATCCTACCCATGCAGTCTGGGACTCATGGGCAGTACCTCTCATCTGATCAATGAGTAGGGAAATGAAGTTAGGGACCATAGTAGTACCGATGGACGCATCGTTGTATCTACCGTACTCCCTACACTAGGATGACCTCCATTGATCTGGGATAAATGATACTGGTCTAGGACCAGTGGTAGGAGTTGTACCATACTATGACGCTAACTTTGGGTCGGTTGAGGCTGGTTTTGGACCAGTGGTACATACTTTGAGTCTGACTTTGAGTTAGTATGATACATCCTTGACCATTTCTTCTTCTTCATAATACGGACAAAAGCAGAGCAGAACAAAACAATGCAAGAGCAGAGCAAAATAGAGAAAAAGAGTACAGATCAGTACAGGTCAGAACAAGTCAAAGCAGATCAGGCAGAATTGAGTAGAGCAGGGCAAGGGTCAGGCTATACAGGGCAGTGCATTTGATGGATGAATAGTAACGACCGATAGATAGATTGTAGATGAAGTTCTCCATGGTTAAGAGGGAGTGTTAAAATTGGCAACGAGGGAAAAACTTCATGTGGGTCATCTTATTCATGGCTGATAATATTTTTATTACATTCCTCTCATTGAGAGGTGTAGGATTGATATAAATATCATCCGATTCTGATAAGTATTCATGGAGATATGAATTTATTTTGATTATGGAATTATTATCAAGCCGACCTACAACTCATGTAGGCTCAGAAGCCCAACAGTCGCATCTATTCAAACACCAACGTTGTGTATAAATATAAGAGGAATTTTCCTCATTTGGACTCACTCATCTGATCACACCTCTCTCTCTCTACTACGCAGATATGAGTCTCATCTCTACTGCACTGAAATGGGTCTCTCTCTCTCACACATGTGAAGCCGGAAGCTGTTGAATTTGAAGCTGCAACTGCAGAAGTAAAGATTGACTTGTGAGGCCTAGAAAATCTCCTCTTTGGAACTGAGCTGTAGGTTCATCTGAACCTCCTCTGAAAGCCGCAACGTTTGGTGGTGGAATGAATTCAATCTGATGAACGGTTTGCAAGATATCGACTGCCCTAGTTTGAAGCTGAAAACTGCTGAAACTGAAGCTGCAATTGCAGAAGTAAATATTGACTTGCGAGGCCTAGAAGATCTCCTCTTTGGAACTACGTTGTAGGTTCATCTGAACCTCCTCTAAAAGCCGCAACTTCTGGTGGTCGAATTAAGTCAATCCGATGAACGGTTTGCAAGATATCGACTGCCCTAGTTTGAAGCGGAAACTGCTGAAACTGAAGTTACAACTGCAGAAGTAAAGATTGACCTGCGTGGCCTAGAATATCTCCTCATCTGAACTGCATTATAGGTTCATCTGAACCTCCTATGGAAGTCAAAAATTTTGGTGGTGGAATAAAGTCAATCCGACGATCATTTTGTGAGATATCGTCTGCCCTAGTTTGATAATGAAGCCGCTAATGTTGATGCTGCTGATCTAGGGTTTGCTACTGCTGATATGAATCAAATTTATTGTACTATTTCTCTCTACTGAATTATTGAAGATAAAAGAAGATTTGATGAAAGGGTTTCCCCACACATTTTGGGGTTTGTCCCTGGCTAGCCGCCACATCTTGTGTCTCTTCTCTTGGCTTGTTTTCTGTCAATCGTTTAATGTTCTATCTGCACTTTACTTTATGTACATGTGATTGCTAATCGGTGGAATATAATAAGAAAAAGAAGTAAACTGTTATAAGCATAGAACATACCATAACTTAATAGGTTGTTATCGAGAGGGACAATGGTTGATGGTTTTGTAGGTGTGCAGTAAACTATGAACCTAGGGTAGCCCATCAGGCCCCCAACACTTACCAGTGACTCATCCTGAGTCACTTAGCTGTTGTGCCCTTGATCTTTTCTGTAATTCTGTTATAGGCTTGGTTGAACTATTGGAGCACTTTTGTCAATAGTTTATCCTTGCAACATGCTTCCTCCAACAACATTTGCATTACATTCTCTGCGTCCTTCTGTAGCAATATTACCTCCTTATTCTGAAGCTCTTGAAGCTTCTCATCTACTATTTACGAGAGACAAAGGGCCTCGTCCTGCCAAGGTAGAGTTCATTCTATCAATATCTGCTCTTCCATCCTTAGCTCTTTGATCCTCCTATGCAACACCTTTGTTTCATTTATCTTTGCGATCTTTTGTGATATAGGCAATTTCTTCACATCTGCTTGAATTTCCTCTAACTATTTCTACTTTTGATGCATCTCCTCTTGTAGTTTCTGAGCATTTGGATCTTCTTGCAGTGAATTCCAAATCTACATACTCTTGTCTAGTAGCTTGCTATAGTCTGCCAATGCTGTGGAGATGCTAACCATGACTAAATTTAGTTCAACCCACTTATTTTCTCTTACATCTTGTGGTGTAGCTGGATATAGCTTCAATTTCAGCTCACTGATTTTTAGCTCATACTCAAACTATAGTGCGAAAACTTTGTCTTTATTCTCCTTGATTGCAAGGTTAAGCTTTGTGACCTTTTCTTCTGCCAATTCCTCCTAGTAGACTTCCATGTCTGGAATTCCCTTTCACGTTGTTTCTAGTATGTCTTTTAGCTATTGATATTATTTTTCTATCTGATCTCTCTCTTGTATTGTTTGGTCGACCTTCTGTGACAGCGCAACCCACTAGTTTTCCACCTATATGTTGAGTTGTGTTCTACGCTCTTCGCTTAGCTTTAGTTCCTCTGTAATATGTTCATGCAGCTTATGTAACCTTTGCCTTATGCTAAATTCCATGAGGGATTACATCGCTATAATACCATGGACCCAATACCATGGTTTCTGAAATACAAGGGATTATGGCCCAAAACCAACAACTTTTACAATATTTTATGCTTTTACAAAAAGGAAGGGGCTTCGCCACGAAGCCCTTATGTTGTGCGGTCTTTGTTATTCTCTAATGCTCTGCTCTGCGGTCCACTTCATATTCTACATCTTTTCTACTGCACGCTCCACAAAAAATAGGTTTCTTGCCCAAAATCTAGCCAAGTTAGGTTGTGCCCAAAAGGTTGCAAATTAGCGAAGTAATTTGATGATTTAAAAGCAATTTGAGAAAATGTATAATGAAAGAATTGCAATAAATAGTTATTAAAATAAGTTCATGTACACACTTGAATCCAATCCATAACATGAATCCATTATATGGTTTTTATGGAGGAAATAAAATAGACTTGTAATAAGTCAATAGATAGTTATTGAATAATTACAAGTAAACTCCATGGTTTCATTATGAAATTTGATCGAATGTTGTACTCAAACATTCAAAAGAAAGATTTATACAAGGCATGCACTAATTTAAAATGATGAGATCAACAATAGTGTTGAGACGGATTTTATAATACCAAATAGAACAAGACTTAATCCAAGAGGAGAGAAACATTATTAAGACTATAATTGTACAATAGTGTAATCAACTACAAACTTAAAACTAACCTCAAAATTCTTCGAACAATCCAACCAGACTTTGGCTCCTTTAGGATACAATTTCATAGAAGTGCGGAAGTGTCTCTTTCTATAGCTTCAAACTCTCAACCTTCTACAGGAAATTTCTACCTAATCTCAATAGTGAAACAAGTTTCTCTCTCCTTTGACAACCTACAAAAAGAAGAACCAATAGTGCTAACTATTCTTTGCGGCCTGCCAATGTTGGATCTAGAAAGTCCCTTTTAGTTGATTTGAACCTCTACCCTCATTCCAAGTTTGTGCTCTATTTAAATATAAATACCCAATACCCTCACTCTTCTATTCTCTAATCTTCTTGATAGATACAATTACCTCTATTTTCTCAAAAGCTGACAACCACCAATCTAAAATTAGCAAATTATCTCATGCTCAATTTGCTTTGTTTCAATGGTAGAATGTAAAAATGCCATGACAAAATTATTCATGGGTTGTTGCTATCCTCTATATTCAATATAATTATTTTTTGTTATGTGACTCTTCCTTTGAAGCATACATGTTTGTAGATTAAATAGTTGAAGGTTGTGGTGGAACTAACTTCACATTTTTCAACATGCCAAATAACTTAATTATACACTGATTATCTCAATGTATCTCTTATTTTCTTAGTGGTTGGTTAATATTTTTATACAATATATTATTTTATATATGTATTTTTATTTACAATAAATATTTACAATATTTTTTTTATGTTGTAATGTTTTGTGTTTTTTTTACACCACAGTATTACGCAACATTACAATGTATCTTTTAAAATATTAAAATGATATTTTGGTTAGCATGGTATGTTATTATGTTGAGGGAAACTTTTATATAATATGACTCACATGTTTCTCATTTTGTTTACAAATAAAATAGAAGTGATAATCTCTGTTGATGTAGTTATGTGCTAAGCCAATTGGGAAGAGGCAAATAATGTGTGAAGACAAGAATAACAAGTGATGTGACATGGAAATTGAAGGTTCCACATCAACTCCTACTAACCATAGAGAGAATGTCATCACGAACACAAAAGGTAACAAAAGGCTCTATTAGTCCAACGAGCAAGGTAATAATCACAATAGTGGAAATGAAAGACATGCCAGAAGCATGATCAAATCCTAAGAAGGCTCAAAACCCAAGCAGTAAGGATTAGAGGAATCATGATTGATTGACATTCCAATAAAGAGAGGAGTTTTCCAAAAGCCAAATTGAAGGGTCCACATTAATTTTTCAAAAAAATTATGGGGCGACTTTGGCCAACAACATGTCACTATTCTTCTCGAAAAATTCAGTCAATGCTTTACACATCGTGAATGGAGTCTCTTTTCTATGGATATTCGAGACAATATGATCTTGAAATCCCTCCAATATGATTCCCCTCGCTTTGGCCAGATCCCTCTTCCTCTGAGCAAGATTATGGGCATCATATGATTGGGATTTTGCTACATCTCAATTGATGTATTCTAGTAGCCCATTATCATCCGATGCTTCCTCCATCATGACCTTCCATGCAACAAACTTTGAGGTGCCTTCCAAGGCATACTCGAGCATGAATCCATTAAAAGCCATCTTTTCAGACCGGAAAAAAACCTATAACATTGATATTCAGATTCTAATCCCCAGTAATGAAAACTTTGAAATCTCTTCTCTATAGGGATTCCTGCTATGATATAATTTAGAAATTAATGTGTAGATTCAATACTTTTCATGAAATTTACTAAACCATAAGACTTGAAGCTACTCTACTGATATGTAGAAGTTAACGAACCATATAAAACAAGAATCATTGACATGCAAAAGGAAACATCACTCATGCTGATCCAAGTGGATGTTGGTGGCCACTCGCATAACCCACTTGGACCCCCACAACAATCTCTTTCAGTTTATCAGTTTTCTTAATTATAACACAGTTTACTATTGTTAGCAGTTTTTCAAGTCCTAAACTTTCGGGGCCATTTTGAGGCCCTAAATGACGTTGTTTCTGGTAATCTTCTGCCAATGATTTTCTTATAAAATCATATTTTTTCTCATAGTCCTCGAAGAGATCTTTCCAATGGGGTATGATGCGCATCAAACAAAGATAATATGACCAATTCACGACCCCGGGAGGTTAGATGTCGAACTAACCCCAACGGAGCCCATAAACTCTTGGTGTTACATCTCCTCGGGTTAGGATTTTGGTTTGTTTATGGTTTTCTCTTATTGTTCAATAATAAAAAGGTCCTTTAGCCTCATTGTAAGGCAATTCAGAGGCATGTAGCCACCACATCCCTTCTCAGAGATAAGCTACCATCGCCTGAGCTAGTTTATTTCCATTTCTATTTGTAAGCATATTTTAGTATTTTACATTAATGAAATGAAGTATTATTTCTATTACATCTCTATATTTATGATTATATTTGTAATTTGTTGCATTCGTACATAAATCTAGATCAATGGTATCAAAGCGGTCTACTCTTTCTCTATTTTTCTTTGCATCTCCTCAATGAGGTCGGGATATAAGGAGCTAGGGCTTGAATTGGTCAAACCTTTGCAAGACCAACCTCACAAATCCCAATGGCCTCCAATGGCAGATGAAAAGAAAGACAATGGGGAAGGAGATCCTATCAAAATCTTGCTCGAAGAAGCCCTCGAATGACAAAGGACTGCGATTATGGATAACTTCGCCCAGATCCTTCAGCGCCTACCCATGGGCAACGCATCTACTTCCCCTAGATACTCTCGAAGTGCCACACCCTTTAAGGTATAAGCTATATAAGTTAACTTTGATATTCCCATATTCGATGGTCAGATAGATGCAAACATTGTAGATAAATGGTTAAATATGTGAGAAAGATATCTTTCTGTTCATGATTTTTCTAGCTGGGAAAAGATTACTTTTTCTCTTCTCAATGCAACCCCCCACATCAAGGACTGGTGGGAAACATACTACGAGTAGGAGGATGAAAGTATGAACTCACTGTTTTCATCCACTCCTGCTTGGAATTCATTTTGAGATGCCATGAAGGAGCAGTGCTACCCTATCAGGAGCTATGAGGACAAATACTTAAATTGGATCACACTGTGACAAGGACGGGACCAAGATGTGTTGGAGTTTACAAATGTGTTTCATACCCTATGCACAAAGTTGGTCATCAAGGATTCTAAGAAACATTTGGGACTCAGGTACAATGACTACCTACATAGATACATCCAGGATGGGATGGAGTTCCTGGACATCTCCTCACTTAGCACGGTGTATTGATACACCATCAAGATCAAGCAGAAGTTTAAATAGAAGAAGCGAGACTATGGATCTACGAATCCAAATAAAAAAATACAAAGCCAAGGTGGGATGACCCAAGACAACCCATCAAAACTAGAATAAAACAATAACACCACAAAGTCAAAGGACAGGAGAGTGGTGTGAGTTCCAAAAGAGAACCACTCACAACACAAGTGAGTGTCGAACCAAACAGTCATTGGTGGCCAAGTTGAAGGCTTCAGAATCAGATGCATGTTCCAACCCTGAGTCAGGACCAAACAAGAGTGATGAAAAAGGGAAGCAGATCATTGATTCAGAGCTTAGCACCACGGTTTCCACTACAAAGATCCAGAAGAATGAGCCCAAAGATCCAGAGGAGGGGGAGCATCTTTTCCACTCACATATGTGGGTGAAGGGTTTGCTGCTGCAATCCATTTTTGATAGTGGGAGCTAAAAGAACCTCATTTCAGCAGAGGTCATGAAGCGGCTAGGACTACTGACCATACCACACCCACAACTGTAAAGCATTGGGTGGCTTCACTGAGGATGAGATATCTGAGTCCACCAACCATGCCGCCTTTCATACAACATCAAGCCCTTCACAAATGAGGTATTATTTGATGTTGTACCGCTTGATGTTTGTGATGTATTATTAGGCCAACCATACTTGTGCAAGAAAAATGTTGTCTATGAGTCAAGGCCTCGCGTTGTTATTATTTCTTTGTGTAATACATCATACAAGATACCGGAGGTAGCCCCACCTACCGCCACTTCTTTGATCTCTGCTAAGAAAAGTAGTAAGATCATCTCCCAGACTCAAAAATTTATTGTATTTCTTGTTTGTTCTCAAAGTAAGGGGAAGATTCTAGCCACATCCATGGCCCTTGGGAAGGATTCCTCCACATAGTAGAAGAAGGTGGATAAGGTCATGAAACAATACAAGAACATATTCTCTTCACCCACAGGTGTACCATTGCACTGTCAGGTCAAGCATTCATTCAATCAGGATCCCTAAGCACCTATAGCCAACGGGTTGATATATCGTCACTCGATTATGTAAAATACCAATTACAAGAAATGACATGATCAACATCGGGTGCCATACAAGTTTCAAGTGGGGGACAAAGTTTGTTTACATCTGCAGAAAGAATGCCATAGAAGATCCCATCGGAAGCTCAAACAACTCCGATATGGTCCTTACACCATTACCAAGGTTGTGGGAAACAATGCTTTGAAGCACATCATTCCCCCATTCCTTCGCTTGCATTGAGTGTTTAATATGGACTACCCTCAATCATGCTTCCTTTCATTATTGGGCACATCTGAAATTGCAGAGCAACTCACAAGGGACCAAGTTCAATAGAAGTTTCCCCATCTCATGGAGGCACTCAATGCAATGGGGACCATTGCTTCGTAAGTGGGGAGGAATGATCCAGGTGGATATTATTGGCCACCCTCCTATCCCACTTGGACCCCCACAACTATCTATTTCAGTTTTTCAATTTCCTTAATCATAGCACAATTGACTATTGTTAGCAGCTTTTCGGGTCCTAAACTTCCTGAGCCATTTTGAGAACTTAAACAACATTCTTTTGGCAATCCATGGCCAATGATTTTTTGCAAAAATCGTATTTTTCATCATAGTCTTTGGAGAGATATCTCCAATAGGGTATCATGCGTGTCAAACAGAGATAATATCACCAAGTCATGACCCTAGGAAGTTGGTTTTCCAACTAGCCCCAATGGGGCCCATAAACTCTTGGTGTTACATGTCCTCAGGTTAGAGTTTTAGTGGTTTAGGGTTTTCTCTTATTGTTCAATAATAAGAAGGCCCTTGAGCCTCATTCTAAGGCAATTCAGAGGCATTTATCTACCACATCTCTTCTAAGAGATAAGCTGCCATCTCCTGAGATAGTTTATTTCTACTTCTGTTTGTGAGCATATTTCAATATTTTACATTAATGAAATGAAGTATTACTTCTACTGCATCTCTCTATTTATGATTATATCTATAATTTTTTGTGTTCCTACATAAATTCGGATCAGTGGTATCAGAGCAGTCTGCTCTTTCTCTATTTTTCTTTGCATTTCCCCAATGAGGTCGGGATATAAGGAGCTAGGGCTTAAACCAGACAAACCTTTGGAAGACCATCCTCACAAATCCCAATGTCCACCCATGGTAGATGAAAATAAAGATGAGGGTGCATAAGATCTAATCAAAATCTTGCTCGAAGAAGCCCTCGAGCGATAGAGGAATGTCATGATGGAAAGAATTGCCCAAATCCTTCAGCAGCTACCCATGGGTAATGGAACTACTTCCAACAACTACTCTGGAAGTGCCAAACCTTTTAAGGTACAAGTTAAATTTGATATTCCATATTCAAGGGTTAGATAGATGCACATGTTGTAGATAAATGGTTAAATCTGCTATTAGGATATTTTTCTGTTCATGATTTTTCTAGCTGGGAAAATATTACTTTCACTCTTCTCAAAGCAGCCCCGCACGTGAAGGACTGGTTGGAAACCTACTGCGAGCATAAGGATGAAGGTACGAACTCATTGTTTTCAGCCACTCCCACTTGGAATTCATTCTGAGATGCCATCAAGGAGCAGTACTACCTTGTTGGGAGCTATGAGGAAAAATACATAAAGTGGACCACGCTACAGTAGGGAAGGGACCAAGATGTGCCAAAATTTACCAATGTGCTTCATACCCTACACACAAAGTTAGTCATCAAGGATTTGAGAAACATTGAGTACTCAAGTACCATGGCTGCCTACATAGATACATTCAGGATGAGATGCATTTCATGGACATCTCCTTGCTCGGCATGATGTACCGATATGTTGTGAATATTAAGCAAAAGTTTAAACATAAGAATCGAGACTTTGGATCTGTGAATCCATATAAAAAAGTACAAATCCAAGGTGGGGTGACCCAAGACAATCCATCAAGGTGATAAGAAAATAACAACACCACAAAGTCAAAGAACGACACAAGAGAGTGGTGTGACTTCCACACGAGTCCCACTCACAACACAAGTGAGTGTCGAACCATGAAGTCATTGGTGGCCGCGCTGAAGGCTTCAGAATTAGATGCATGTTCCCACCCTGAGTCAGAACCCAACAAGAGGGATGAAAAAGGGAAGCAAATCATTGATTTGGAGCCCAGCACCACTATTGCCACTAGTAAGATCCAAAAGAATCAACCTAAAGATCTAGAGGAGTGGGAACATATTTTCCACTCACAAATGTGGGTGAATGGTTTTCCACTGGAACTCATTGTTGACATTGGGACTGAAAACAACCTCATTTTAGCAGAGGTCATGAAGCAGCTGGGACTACCGACCATACCGCACCCACAACCATACAACATTGGGTGGCTTAACCAAGGATGACATCTCTGAGTCCTCCAACAGTGCCACCTTCCCTACAACATCAAGCCCTTGAATGATGGGGATTGTGTGATGTTACACTGCTTAATGTTTGTGATGTATTATTAGACCAACCATGCTTGTGGATGCGACATGCTATGTATCATTCAATGCCTTGAACTGTTATTATTTATTTGTGTAATACATTATATAGGATATTGAAGGTAGCCCCACCTACCACCACCTCTTTGATCTCTATTAAGAAAGGCAGTAAGATCATCTCCCCAACGAGGAAATTTATTTTCTTTCTGGTTCAATCTCAAACTAAGGGGAAGATCATAGCCACATCCATAGCCAGCGGGAAGGGTTCCTCCATGCAATAGAAGCAGGTGGATTTGGTCATGAAAGAATACAGGAACATCTTGTCCTCACCCACATTAGTACCGATGCACTATTAGGTCAAGCATTCATTCGATCTGACTCCCGGAGCACCTCTGCCCAATGGGCCGATATATCATCGTTCGATTCTAGAAAATGCCAAGTACAAGCAACGACATGATCAACATCTGGGGCCACACAAGTTTCAAGTGGGGCACAAAGTATAGTTGCATTTGCAAAAAGAGTACCTTAGAAGAGCTCAACAGAAGCTAAGGCCGCTCTACTATGGTCATTACACCATTATGAAGGTTGTGGGAAACAATGCTTTGAAGCAGAACATTCCCCCATTCCTTGGCTTACACTGAGTGTTCAATATGCACTACCCTCGACCATGCTTCCCACCATTACTGGGCACATACAAAATTGTATAGCAACTCACCAAGGACCAAGTTCAACATAATTTTCCCCATCTCATGGAGGCACTCAACACAATTGGGACCATAGCTTCATAAGGTGGCAGGAATGATCTAGGTGGATGTTGGTGGCCACCCACTTATCCCACTTGGACCCCCACAACTATCTATTTTATTTTCTCAGCTTCCTTAATTATAGCACAATTTACTATTGTTAGTAGTTTTTTGGGTCATAAACTTCTGGAGTTGTTTTGAGGCCCTAAATGACGTTTTTTTTGGAATCTACCATTAGTGATTTTTTGTAAAAATCATCATTTCCGTCGTAGTCCTCGAAGAGATATTTCCAGTGGGGTATCATGCACATCAAACGGAGATAATATGACTAAGTCATGACCCTGGGAAGTTGGATGTCCAACTAACCCCAATAGGGCCCATAAATTCTTGGTGTTACATCTCCTCGGGATAGGGTTTTGGTTGTTTACGGTTTTCTATTATTGTTCAATAATAAAAAGACATTGAGCCTCATTGTAAGGCAATTTAGAGGCATGTAGTCACCATATCTCTTCTCAGAGATAAGGCACCATTTCCCGAGCTAGTTTATTTCAATTTCTATTTGTAAGCATATTTCAGTATTTTACATTAATGAAATGAAGTATTATTTCTGCTACATCTCTATATTTATGATTATATATGTAATTTTTTGTGTTCCTCCATAAATTTTGATTAGTGGTATCAGAGTGGTCTACTCCTCCCTTTTTATTTGCATGTCCCCAATGAGGTTGGGATATAAGGAGCTAGGGCTTGAACTGGTCAAACTGTTGAAAGACCAGCCTCGCAAATCTCAATGGCCTCCCATGGTGAATGAAAAGAAAGATGAGGGGGTAGGTGATCTTATCAAAATATTTCTTGAAGAAGCTGTCGAGTGATAGATGAATGCGATGATAGACAACTTTGCCCAGATACTTCAATGGCTACCCATGGGCAATGCATCTACTTCCAACAACTACTTCGGAAGTGCCACACCCTTTAAGGTACAAGTTAACTTTTATATTCCCATATTCGAGGGTTAGATAGATGTAGATGTTCTTGATAAATTGTTAAATTTTCTAGAATGATATTTTTTTGTTCGTGATTTTTCCAGCCATGAAAATATTACTTTCGCTCTTCTCAAAGTAGCGCCCCAGTCAAGGACTGGTGGGAAACCTACTGCGAGCAGAAGGATGAAAGTATGAACTCATTGTTTTTAACTGCTCCCACTTGGAATTCATTCCAGGACACCATCAAGGGGTAGTACTATACTGTCGGGAGCTATGAGGACAAATACATAAAGTGGACCACACTGTGGTATGGAAGGGACCAAGAAGTGCGAGAGTTTACCAATGTGTTTCATACCCTGTGCACGAAGTTGGGCATCAAGGATTCTGAGAAACATTTTTTACTCAAGTACCATTTCTTCCTACATAGATACATCTAGGATGAGATGGAGTTCCCTGTCATCTCCTCACTCAACATGACGTACCGATACGCCATCAAGATCGAGCAGATGTTTAAACAGAAGAAGCAAGACTTCGAAACTGCGAATCCAAAAAATAAAGTACAAAACAAAGGAAAGGTGACCTAAGACAATTCGTCGAAGCCGCAATAAAATAATAACACCATGAATTCAATGAAGGGCACTGGAGAGTGCTGTGCATTCCAAAATATCCCCACTCACAACACAAGTGAGTGTTCAACGAAACAATCACTGGTGGTCGAGTTGAAGGCTTGAGAATCAGGTGCATGCTTTGACCCTGAGTCAAAACCCGACAAGAGGGATGGCAAAGGGAAGAAGATCATTGATGCAGAGCCCAGTGCCATTGTTGCCACTACTAAGATATATAAGAATGATGTTGAAGATCCAAAGGAGGGGGAGCATCTTTTCCACTCACAAATGTGGGGGAATAGTTAGTCGTTGAAATTCATTGTTGACAATGGGAGCCAAAAGACCCTCATTTCAATAGAGTTCGTAAAGCAGTTGGGACTACCAACCATACCACACCCGTAACTATACAACATTGGGTGGCTTCACCAAGGATGACATCTCCAAGTCTGCCAGTAGTGTCACCTTCCCTACAACATCAAGCCCTTCAAAGATGAGGTATTGTGTGATGTTGCACCACCTGATGTTTGTGATGTATTATGATGCCAACCATACATGTGGAAGCGACATGTTGTGTATGAGTAAAGGCCTCACATTGTTATTATTTCTTTGTGTAATACATTATACAGAATGCCACAAGTAGCCCAACCTACCACCACTTCTTTGATCTCTACTGAGAAAGGCAGTAAGATCATCTCCTAGACTAGGAAATTTATTTTCTTTTTGGTTCATTGTCAAAGTAAGGGGAAGATCATAGCCACATCCATGGCCCCAAAGAATGGCTCCTCCACATAGTAGAAGCAGGTGGATACGACCATGAAAACATATAGGAACATCTTCTCCTCACCCATAGGGTTATCGTTGGACTGTCAGGTCAAGCATTCATTTGATCTGACTCTTGCAGCACCTCTACCCAACGGGTCAATATATCATCACCCAATTCTAGAAAATGCCAAGTACAAGAAACTACATGATCAACATTGGATGCCACACAAGTTTTAAGTGGGGGACAATGTTTGGTTGTATCTGCAGAAAGAACTCCTTAGAAGAGCCCATCGAAAGCTCATACCACTCTGATATGGTCCTTACACCATTACCAACATTGTGGGAAACAATGTTTTTAAGCACAACATTTCTCGATTCCTTGGCTTTCACTAAGTGTTCAATATGGAATATTCTCGACCATGCTTCCTACCATTACTGTGCACATCCGAAATTGTAGAACAACTCACTAGGGACCAAGTTCAGTAGAAGTTTCCGCATCTCCTGGAGGCACTAAATGAAATGGGGACCATTGCTTCCTAAGGTAGGAGGAGTGATCTAGGTGGGTGTTAGTGGCCACTTGTCTATCCCACTTGGACCCCCACAACTGTCTCTTTCAGTTTCTCAGTTTCCTTAATTATATGACAGTTTACTATTGTTAACAGTTTTTCAGGTCCTAAACATATGGAGCTGTTTTGAGGCCCTAAACAACATTTTTTTGGCAATCTACAACCAAAGATTTTTTGAGAAGATCATCTTTTCCATCATATTCCTCGAAGAGATATTTCCAATGGGGTATCATGTGCATCAAATGGAGATAATATGACCAAATCATGACCCTCAAAACTTAGTTGTCCTACTAACCCCAACGGGGCCCATAAACTCCTGGTGTTACATCTCCTCATGTTAGGGTTTTGGTTGTTTAGGGTTTTCTCTTACTGTTCAATTATGAAAAGCCCTTTAAGCATCATTGTAAGGAAATTTAGAGGCATGCAACCACACATCTCTTCTCAAAGATAAGCTAGCATCGCCTGAGCTAGTTTATTTCCATTTCTGTTTGTAGACATATTTCAATATTTTACATTAATGTAGTGAAGTATTATTTATGCTACATCTATGTATTTATGATTATATCTATAATTTGCTACATTCATGCATAAATCTAGATTAGTGGTATCAAAGCGGTCTTCTCTTTCTCTATTTTTCTTTGCATGTCCCCATTGAGGTCGAGATATAAGGAGCTAGTGCTTGAACTGGTCAAACCTTCGGAAGACCAACCTTGCAAATCCCGATGGCCTCCCATGGCAGATGAAAATAAAGATGAGGGGGTAGGACATCCTATCAAAATATTGCTCAAAGAAGCCCTCGAGTGGTAGAGGAATGCAATGATGGACAACTTCACCCAGATCCTTCAGCAGTTACCCATGGGCAAAACATCTACTTCCAATAGCTACTTTGGAAGCCCCACACCCTTTAAGGTACAAGTTAACTTTGATATTCTCAAATTCGAGGGTCAGATAGATGCAGAGGTTGTAGATAAATGGTTAAACCTAATAGAAGGATATTTTTCTATTATTGATTTTTCTAGACGAGAAAATATTGTTTTTTCTCTTCTCAAAGAAACCCCTCACACCAATGACTATTGGGAAACCTACTGCGAGCAGAAGGATGAAAGTATGAACTCATTGATTTCAACTGCTTCCACTTGGAATTCATTCTAGGGCGCCATCAAGGAGAAGTACTACCCTATCGGTAACTATGAGCAAAAATACATAAAGTGGACCATGCTGCGACAGGGAAGGGGCCAAGATGTGTCAGATTTTACCAATGTGTTTCATACCCTGCGCATGAATTTTGGCATCAAGGATTCTAAGAAATGTTTGGTACTCAAGTACCGCAGTTGCCTACATATATGCATATGGGATGAAATGGAGTTCCTGGACATCTCCTCGCTTGGCACAGTGTACCAATACACTATCAAGATTAAGGATAATTTTAAACAGAAGAAGCGAGACTTTGGATTTGTGAATTCGAAGAACAAAGGACAAAGCCAAGGTGGGGTGACCCAAGACAACCCGTCAAAGTTGAAAGAAAAGAAAAACACCATGAAGTCAAATAAGTACACAAGGGAGTGGTGTGAGTTCCACAAGAGCCCCACTCACAAGACAAGTGAGTGTCGAACCAAATAGTCGTTGGTGGCCAAGTTAAAGGGTTCAAAATCAGATGCCTGTTCCAAGCCCGAGTCAGAACTTGACAAGAGGGATGACAAATAGAAGCATATCATTGATGCAGAGATGAGTGCTACTATTGCCACTAGTAAGATCTAGAAGAATGAGCCCAAACATCGAGAGGAGTGGGACTGTCATTTCCACTCATAGATGTGGGTGAAGGGTTCGTCGCTGCAGTTCATTTTTTATAGTGGGAGCCAAAAGAACCTCATTTTAGCAGAGGCCATGAAGCGACTGGGACTATCAACCATACCACACTCGCAATCATACAACATCGAGTGGCTTCACCAAGGATGAGATCTCCGAGTTCACCAACAGTGTCACCTTCCCTACAACATCAAGTCCTTCACAGATGAGGTATTGTGTGATGTTGCACTGCTTAATGTTTTTGATAGATTATTAAGCCAACCATACTTGTGGAAGCGACATGTTGTGTATAAGTCAGGGCCTTGTGCTGTGATTATTTCTCTGTGTAATACATTATACAGGATATCGAAGGTAGCCCCACTTACTACTACTTCTTTGATCTCTGTTAAGAAAGGGAGTAAGATCATCTCATTGAATAGGAAATTTATTTTCTTTCTAGTTCAATCTCAATGTAAGGGGAAGATTGTACCCACATCCATGGCCCCTATGAAGGGTTCCTCCATGTAGTAGAAGTAGGTGGATACAACCATGAAGGAATACAAGAATATCTTCTCCTCAACCACAGGGGTACTGTTACACTGTGAGGTCAAGCATTCATTCAATCTGACTCCCGGAGCACCTCTACCCAATGACTTGATATTTCGTCACTCGATTCTAGAAAATGGCAAGTACAAGTACCAACATAATCAACATCGGGTGCCACACAAGTTTCAAGTGGGGGACAAAGTCTAGTTGCATCTGCAAAAATAACGCCTTACAAGAGCCCATTGGAAGCTCAAACGACTCTGATATGGTCCTTACACCATTACTAAGGTTTATGGAAACAATGATTTGAAGCACAACATTCCCCCATTCCTTGGCTTGCATCAAGTGTTCAATAAGGACTACCCTCTGCCATGCTTCCCACCATTACTTGCCACACCCGAAATTGCAGAACAACTCACGAGGGACCAAATTTAGTAGAAGTATCCCCATCTTATGGAGGCACTAAATGAAATGGGGACCATTGTTTGCTAAGGGTGGAGGAATGATCCAAGTTGATGTTGGTGGCCACCCGCATATCCCACTTAGACCCCTATAGTTGTCTCCTTCAATTTCTTAGTTTCGTTAATTATAGCACAGTTTACTATTGTTAGCAGTTTTTTGGGTCCTAAACTTTCGGAGTCGTTTTGAGGCCCTAAACGATGTTTTTTGGCAATCTACCACCATTAATTTTCCAATAAGATTGTCTTTTTTGCGGTAGTCCTCAGAGATATCTTTCCAATAGGGTATCATGTGCATGAAATGGAGATAATATGACCAAGTCATGACCTCGGGAAGTTGGTTGTCCAACTAACCCCAACAGGGCCCATAAATGCTTGGTGTTACATCTCCTCGGGTTATGGTTTTGGCTGTTTAGGGTTTTCTCTTATTGTTCAATAATAAAGAGGTCCTTGAGCCTCATTGTAAGGTAGTTCAGAGGCATGTAGCCGACACATCTCTTCTTAGAGGTAAGCTACCATCGCCCGAGCTAGTTTATTTCCTTTTCTGTTTATAAGCATATTTCAGTATTTTACATTAATGAAATGAATTATTATTTCTACTGCATCTCTCGTTTACGGGAAAACTAGTATCCATTCAGAGCTACTAGTCCCACTAAAATGGGTAGCTATCTTAAAAACAAACAATTTAAAGTTATTTGTTTTTTCCTTTATGAGAGATAGATGATAGAGAAGTAGAGAGTACCAACCTCAGTCTTTAGCTTGGCTCCTTACTTGTTTCCTCTCTCCTTTGATAGATCTTTCACCACTCCTTTCTCACTTGTCCAGCTTTAAAGAACACATGTAGAGTCAAAGCAAAAAAATACCATCAAATCATAGAGATTTATGACCATAAACAATATAGTATCAGATGTACATTAACCATATACGTGCATAAACAAATAAAACATTCAGAGATATACAAGCATATGGAGGAAAACTCAAATAGATTTATTGATATAAGTAGTAGAAGAGAGGATTACAACCCAACTGTCTGATTCAGTGCCATCCTCCTAGCATGAAAGTCCCCTTCACGTCATGAAAAGACTAGATCACCCAACAATATAATGCTTTACAGAGAAACCAACAACACTTCCTCACAAAATACAAAATTCCAGCCTTTGGATCTCTAGGATGAGGGATCCATATATAGATATTTGCAGGAGGTGAGTCAGCTTCTAGGATTTTGATTAGTGTCATTTCTCTAATATTTCTTGGTTCCACTTGGAGATTTCATGATCTCTTACTCATCCCTAGGCGAATTCAGAGAGGCAAGTGCCAAATGAGTAGTTTCTAGAAGATTCTCTCGGTTTCCACCTAGAAAATTGCCTCTGCCATTTGTCTTCTCTCGCTCATTGCACCCTACAAAAGGGCTTTTCAGTATGCATCACACCCTTTGTGTGTTGCAGGTGAGATGCATCGCACCCTTAGCATGGAGCAGTCCGTATGGTCTAGTTTTGGCCAGTTCTGAGCAATTTTTCAAGGAGAACTTCTAGGAAATGATGTAATCAGTTGAACTTGTTCCTTTAGGGTATTAAACAACACTTTTAGGGGTTTCGAAGCCCTTTGTTTATGGACATATGTGATTAGGGTTGCAGTGTACAAATATGTCTATAACAGTTGCCCCCTAAAGCATGAGGTTGTAAATCTTTTGATGTCGGTTGAAATGCTTTATCATGAGGATCCGAGGTTTTTTTAATTGGAAGGTGACTTGTAATAAGATATAATACAATAAATTATCTTCATAATATTTTCATGATCTAGTTGAGGCGGGCATTCCCATGCTCATATTTATAAATTCATTTTCATGTACATAGAACAGACAATCGTTTGTGTGGCAGACTGATGATTTTGGTAGAGCCATTATCCCTTACGATAATTATCTATGTAGCTACGGAGTACACTTGATGTCTTCATTTTCCTGAATATATCACAGCCCAGATGGATGAAACTAGATCTGAGGTCTTCAAACAAGTCGAAAAGATGTTTTGATGTCAAACATGGAAAGACATCACCTGATTACTAGGCAATGATGTAAGCTATTAATAGGCATGAGAGGAATCACTGATAATAATAATGACCCCCAAGGTATTGTAGTACAATTCTAATGGTGTGAATACATGAGTCGATGTCAAACATGACGCAAAATATTTTGGTCGAAGGCCATTGATGTAAACCTGTCGCCAGAAGTGAGAAACTTGCCATTGAGGCATGCAAGCTTCAAAGTACTGAAAGGGTTGTTCCTAAGTCAACTTCTTGGATAAGGTGCTGATGTCAACAAGAAGTGACCCATTGTAGGAGGGCCTTAATGAATCCCACATCTACGACACGAAATGGAGCAAATGATTTTGTGGAGGTGAAAAAAATCTGATGATACAAGGTTCAGGGTGGCAGTCATGAAAAATGGAGCATGAAGGTATTACAGCGGATGAGGTGTAAGCTGGGTTGGTGAATTCTCTTAGCAACTTCTCTTGAACATATTAGTGACACTGAAATAGATTTGTAGCATTAACCCAAAAAATGGATGGTACAGAGGACCAATGGTGATATTACTAGTGAACGGAATAACCCAACCCAACTCAATCATGGTGATGGAGTGAAAGTGTCATGTTCAAGAGCGACCTGCTACCAATAAAGTTCTTCAAGTTTTCTTCCCAATTTTTCCCCAGTCATTGTTGACCATCACCTCTTTATTTTTGTCAAGCTTGAGGAGGATAACATATGCTTATTCTATAATTTTGCCTTTGGGCAAACCTGTTGCAATGTTTTAGCGAGCCTAGTGACAGTGAAACTCGCTCTTGTCTGTATTAGACAAGTTTTCTGCTATTGTTTTAACAATTTTAATGACAAAGATAACTCGGTCCTTTTCCATTTTAGAGAATATGAAAAGAGATGGAAAGGAAACTCCAATATTCCTTTTTCATAGTATAATTCCTTATGTCTGAAAATGTATAAAATAATACGAAAGGGATGACTTTTCTAATCACTTTAGCAAGCCGAAAATGACAAGCGCTCAATCTTTTCGTGTAATGATCCCTCAAGTCCAAAAAGATTAAAATACAAGAGGGATGGAACTTCCAATCACTTTAACGAGCTAGAGAGTCCAATTGCTCGACAATCTTTTTATATTTTACGAGTCTAAAAGGAGCTTAAAAGAGACTCGTTTTTCGAGGAACGAATGATATTTTCGGGCAGCAGCTGGTTCCAGGTAAGTTTGGAACTTTTCAATCATGACAGTGTAAAGAAGGTGGCTAACAGAATCACTCATTGCAGCTATTCCTCAAAAGGGTAAACAATCAAGTGGAGGCGTATGATCGGCTAAAAAGTGGAGGTGATAGTAAGAACATGACCAAGGCTCGAAAGCTGATAGCAATGTGATCACAAAGGTTATTTATTGAAAGATGGGTTCATTTTTTAATGAGCTTAAACTCTGGGGAAACATATGCTCATTGCTAGGTTTATTTTTTAATGTGCTTGAACTTTGCGTAAACCTGCTCGTGATAATAGTGAGAGATGTTCAATTCACCATTAACACTATGTTCTCTTGACAGTCATACTGCCTGTTCAATTGCTCTATCAAACTGATTAGAAATGTAAATACATGCTTGAAAAATGAGTTAAATACCGATATCTTACTTGAATTACATGAATAGTAACATAAAAGTAGTTTTTACCTCTCATTTTTACCATTTCATTCAAATTTTGGATTGTTGGAGCTTTAGAGGTGTTTTCCCCCATGATTTTCATCAGTTGATTCCAAGAGATTCTGTGGACTATTTTCGGTGTTGTCTGGACTAGGTAGGAACTAACCTTGAGCTCTTTAATTTCATTCTTTCCTTTTCTGATTCTAAGCATGTTTTCCTGTTTTTCTAGGCCCCAGGGGTTTGAACATTTCGTTCTCTCCCCATCGCACCTAGTATACATCGAAAGGTGTGATGCATACTAAGCTGACCATTGGCTAGTTAGTATGCATCCCACCTAGTACACAACTAGGGTGCGATGGGCGCAAGGAGGAAAGTTTATGCACTATTTTTTCATGGAAATTTCGCTTGTTTTTGCCCAAATCAGGATCCTAATTCTTCTCTTGTTTGTTTTTCAGAGATTCATCAGATCAAGATGGTTGTTATAGGGCGTGAAAATGAGCATGAAGAAGAGGATATGATTTCCTTACATGATCCCGGTATGGTTACGACATTGCGAAACTGTGGCTTGCTCAAGTTCTTCCGCATATCTAGCATGAGGCAACAAATCAATTTGTTGCAATATCTTCTCGATGCATGGGATCCTACCAACCAAGTGTTCCAGATTAGAGGTAAATCCATCCCTTTGACTATTCAGGATATCTACTTCTTGACCAGTTTATCGAGGTGTGGTGCCCCTCTCTCACTATCAGGGTACGCCCATGGGGGTGAATATGTGAGGGATTACATTCACCAATACTGTAGAGATGGATCTCAGCCGAGCAGGGATGACAAGATCAGCATTAGAGACGTCACTGACTGGTTCTTGAGGACTATCTTATTCACCTTTTCTAGATTGGCTAGCAACACGACTCTTAACTTGGAAAATAGGTCCTATCTGCAGTATGCCTTGGAATGCCTTAAACCAAAGGTATTCAACTAGTGTGATGCAGTACCTCTGGTGATAAAAGAACAACTTACCAAGGTGAAGAATGAAAGATCCAAGAAATTTGATTATGGTTCTATTCTGACCACTTTCGCCTTGGAGAAGATCCCACTGATGCAGCCACAATACATTTCACTTGGACTACCAGCACCGACAGAGCCACGGATCCAGAGATGGGTTGACCTTATGGCCAGACATGCTGGTCAGTCATAGATTTCATTCTTTGATGCCTTCTTCGAGTGGTTCAACTGTCAGCAGATGGTTTATAATGAGTATCCATATGTTGGGATGGATTTCTGGGGCGTCCCATATTTGGTGTTGCTCACTGGGGAGCAGTGGGGTGTTATAGGTAAAAGGATCTGACTATATCTCTGTTTAATGTTTTTATAATGTTCTAATATTTTTTACATGTTATCAAGACTAATCAAACTCATATATTCATGTAGATATTGGACCAATGCAACCAACAGTGCGCCCAAGGGTAGCAGCTACCATTCCAGTAGGAGAGGTTGTATGGAGGGTTGTCTTTCGTGATCTGGATGTAGCCGAGGCCCTTGCAGTATTGCAGGATCAGATCGAGGGCCTCACCCTTGGTATTCTAGATGTGAGCACCGATGAGTTACCTTTGAGATTACAGTGCCATACTACTGGTGTGTTGAGTCAATGGACTAGGCTCCTACGTAGGATGGCATAAGCGGTGACTTATTATCACCAACACCATTAGTCTAGGGTGCTTTCCTACATTTTTGAGTTTTTGGGTCGTATGACCAATTTTGTCCTGACATAGAAAAATTTGTAAAAACTATAAACAATTGTATATATTTTTTATTTTTGGAGCTTTATTTTGGTTAAGTTATATGACCCTGATGCAAATGTTGATGAAATGCTTTTCTTTTATAAATGTTGCAAATGTCTATCTAACACATAGTTTGCTAATGAATCAGTTAATGTGTTTAAGTTTATAGAAATGTGTTGATATTGAATAGAATCAAACTGCCTTTCCAAAATCCTAACCCTTAGGAACATATGTTAGATAGCTGGATTCCAAACAGAATAGATGCTAGTAAGTTGTAGGATGATGAGTTGTGAGTCTAGCCTAACAACAAGTCGACGTATGCCATGTGTGATGGCATCAGAGAGAAGCTCTATCAACACGCTATACTCAGCGATGTTGTTTGTTGATCGACCAATACATACCCCTCTGAAACTCACTAACTCACCGCTTGGATAAAAAATGGCCTAGGCTGTAGAAGATAGGCTTTGTGTACTACGACTAGCTCCGTCGGCGTATCCAACAAATGATTACAATGGGTTCGACATCTACAAAAAATGCAAAAGTGGATTACCTAACCAAAACGATCACTCTTGACGAAAACAAAAGTGTAACAAAAGCATATGAAGAGATTAGTACACTTAGTCAAGCATAGTAACGCTTAAGATACAACCCATTTCGATGTTCCGACAGTGAAAACCCATCATAATCTACTAGCTCATAGGCTCCTTTTGCTAATACATGGTTAACAATGTAGGGACCCATTCCAGAATGATTGGAACTTACCTACTCCCAATTTATCAGATTCCTGATCATAGAGTAAGACCAAGTCACCTTCTGAGAAGACACGGGACTTGACATTCTTGTCAAATTGCACCTTAACTCATTTCTTATGAGCTTCATTAGCAAAGGTGACATCACAATGGGTTTCATCCAATTGGATTAATTCCAAGAAAAGAGCCTCTTCCTCTGAAGTTTCAGGGAGAAGGTCGACTCCGAGCTTGAGAGATAAAATTTCGCACTGAACCGATAAGACCACTTCTAGGCCATACACCAGCTGAAAAGGTGTAAATCCAATTGCATTTCTTACCGATGTCTAGTATACCCATAAGGCTGAGTACAGGATTAGGTGTCAACTCCGTTTGTGGACTCTAATCATCCTTTGCAACATAAGCTTCATGACTTTGTTGATGGCTTCAACTTGTCTGTTAGCTTGCAGGTGATATGGAGTAGAACTGTCGCGGGATAGTCCTAACTTGGCATCCAATTCAACCATCATGTGATTGCGGAAATGAGATCCATGATCTGTGACTATAGCCTATGGATCATTGGATCTAGAGACTACATGATTGAAAAAGAAAAGAGCAGCCATTTCACTGTTGTTGTAATGTAGGCATCGCCTTGGCCCATTTTGTAACATAGTCAACAGTGACTATGATATACCCATGCCCCCCTTCCAAGGTGGGGTTACATGTCATGAAATCTATGCCCCATTTGACGAATGGCCCAACAACAAGTACTGGATGCAGAGGTGCATGTGGTATTCTGGTTTTCTGGTCAAAGATTTGACAAGCATGTCAACTTTTGATTGCGATTATGCAATCTTTGAACATTGTTGACCAGAAGTAACCTGCTCGTAATATCTTTTGTGTCGTAGTGTAGCCAGATTGATGCCCCCCACACACGCCTGAATGGCAATCATTCATGACTCTTTCGGCCTCCTCATGGGTGAGGCACCTTCATAGAACTGTATCGATATCGCGACAGTAAAGTGTATCACCAATGATCATGTAGTCTTTTGCTTGGTATCCAGTACATCATTGTTCTAAGCGAGAGTTATTAGGCCTATATGTTTTGGTTTGGAGATAGATTATTATATCTCCATACCATAGATCGCTCGATGATATCAGAAACAAAGATTCATCCATGATTGATGCTTTGGATGTTGAATTGTTGGACGACGATGGAAAGTCGCATAGTAACTCCGCGAAAACTAGATATTTCTTTGATTTGAATTTCATGAATTCTAGATCAAACTCTTGCAAAATGGCTATCCATTTCGAATATTTTCCCCGGAGTAACTGACGCGACAAAATGTAAGTCATAGGGTTGCAATTTGACAAAATGGTAGTTTTGCGAAAGAGGATATAGTGTCGAAATCTTTATACTGCTTGAATAGCTGCAAGAGCCAGCTTTTTAACATAGGAGTACTTGCCTTTTGTATCATTTAAGTTTCTACTTAAATAATAGATAGGATGTTCAATTCCATTGTCTTCTTGAACTAAAACCATTGTGATGGTCGTATTTGTTGCAGCTAGATACAGGTTAAACTCTTTTTGATAGTCAAGAGCATACATTAATGATGCTTTTATTAGGGATTCCTTTAGAGCATCAAAGGAAGCTTGCACAACCTAATCCCATTTAAAGGGAATTTCATTTTTCAAAAGATGTGTATAACCTTTAGCAAGTTCAGCATAATTTGGAATGAACCTCCTCAGAAAGTTTTCTCTACCTTGGAGTTTCTAAATCTGAAGCAAATTTGAAGGTGGAGGCATATCGATGATTACCTAAACCTTACATGGATCGAGTTGAATCCCGTCCTTAGAAACTACGAAACCAAGTAAATGACCAGAATCGACACAAAACACACACTTGTGTGGATTGAGTCGTATATTTTAGTGTTGGCAATGTAGAAATATAGCTCTTAAATACTGCAGATGATTAGTCCACTTTCATGAATGAGCTGGCAGATTGTTGAGATATGGTTGAATGATGTTCTTGATGTGGTGGAAGGCATAATTCATAGCCCTCTGAAAAGTTTCCCTTGCGTTCTTTAAACTGAAAGGTAGCTTATAGTATGTGAATGTGCCCGCGGACATATAAATGTAGTCTTCGACTGGTCCTGTGGGTGGATATTTATTTGATTATACCCAGAAAATCAATCCATGAATGAAAAGATTTCTCATCCGACGCATTCATCAATTATCTGGTCAATGAAGGGTGTAGGATAGTTGTCCTTTGGACAAGCTTGATTTACATCCTTGTAATCAACAGACATTCTAATAATTCCTTTATTTTTCATCACAGGAATAATATTCGATACCCAATCAGTTAGAGGAACCGGGTAAATGAAACCAACATGTAAAAAAATTTCAACTTCTACCTTGATGGCAACAACTTTCTTCGGGTGTACGTGCTAAAGCTGTCGTCATACCAATTTTACATCTGGATACATCTTGATTTCATGTTTAATGATGCTTGAGTCAATGCCTAGCATTTCTTCAGATGACCATGCAAAGACATCTCTGAATTCGTGAAAGAGAGCACAATATATTTCTAGTTCTGAAGAAGAACAATATTTGCCAACATGAACATTCTCTACAACATTAGGTTCGGTTGAGATATTTATGGCAATCGTTTCTTCAATATTGGATAGATGTCACTCGGAATCCACTGTATTTATAGTATTTGATAGAAAATAAAAAACTGAAGGATGATTAAGGTCACTGGAACAATCTTCTTGGTAATCCGAAAGATGGGAACAATGGTGGTAATCTTCCCATGGTGCATCTCCTATCATCATTGACTTAATGATTCCTTCGTCTGTAGAATGTACATTTGACCAAGGATCTGAAGAGGCGCCATATTCCTTAGACCTATCAATCCAAACACTTGATGAGCATTGATTTGGGTTTGCCACCCAGGACAAGAAAATTGATTGCTACAATATTTCTATTGGGCATGGAGGAAATACCTGGTGATGATCCATGCTAACAAAATTTTCAGAAATCTTATGAATCCTTGTAGATATAGAAGATATCATATTCCAGGTTTCCACTGTGGCCACTTATGCCATATTAGTCGGAGGCGGTAGGGCACAAGTACCCATTAAGGTAGGGTCTTTTAGGAGGCCTACTCCAATATTATGAAGTGATTGAGAGCTTCCATGGATCATTGGAATGCTTCCTGTAGCTTGTGAACTATTTGGGAGGAAGGTTTGTTGGTCAACAATTGTAATTCCTCCTTGGAAGGGAAATGCAATCTTTCTAAAATAAGTTGACACAACTGCAGCCACAACATAAATCCAGGGCCTTCCCAATAGGATGTTGTAATCGAGGTTTCCATTGATAACTTCGACATCAATTTCTACTATTTTGCCCCCTAGTTCAACTTGAAAGTTACTTTGAATCTCGTACAGGGTGTATGTCCTTCCATCAAATGCTTTTAATGTCGTTGATGATCTTGACAAGGGTGGTGAGCCTAAAGTTTTCCAGCAACTCATTGGCATAATGCATGTAGATGCCCCTCATCAATAATTGTTCGATGAATAGTTTTATTGAGGGCTTTCACTTGAATGAGGAAAGTGAGTTGAGCTGGTAACTGAGGTTCATATCCTTTATGATTAAAGGCCACAAGATTGGAATCCACTGGGTCAATCCCACTTATTGCTGATAATAGAGCCTGCTTTTGGGAGGGGAAATTTTGTAGTACTTCAAGCATTGACATAGTGGATGGCGATTGGGCGAGATCCTCTACTATATTATAATTTTTTGCTACTCGAGCATGAGGATTAAATGTCGGTTTATGTACTACTCCCTTTGGCAGCTTTATCATTAGCTCAGGAATGATGGGTGGCACAACTTCGGTCAAAGTTGTTGTTGAACTACTAGGTTGATCAATAGCCTTGTTGTTTGACAACTGTGGATTCCCATAATCTATGTTCCTTGTCGATATCAAAGCATCATTTTTCTCTATCGAAATGGACAAGATAAGCACTTGGGATGGACAAGCATTGTCTCTAGCAACCATATTAGTTTTTGGGTTTGGAAACGAATCAGTGAAAACTAGTGTCCAGTCAGAGCTACTAGTCCCACTAAGACGAGTAGTTATCTTAGGAAAAAACAATTTAAAGTTATTTGTGTTTTCCTTTATGAGAGATAGATGAGAGAGAAGTAGAGAGTACCAACCGTAGTCTTTCACTTGGCTCCTTACTTGTTTCCTCTATAACCATAAAAAATATAAGATCTATAACCATAAAAAATATAGAGATCTATAACCATAAAAAATATAGAGATCTATAACCATAAAAAATATAGGATCAGATGTACATTAACCATACACATGCATAAACAAATACAAGATTCAGAGATATACAAGCATATGGAGGAAAACTCAAATAGCTTTATGGATAGAATTCGTAGAAGAGAGGATTACAACCTAGCTATATGATCCAGCGCTAGCATGAAAGCCCTCTTCACCTCATGAAAAGACTAGATCACCCAACAATACAATGCTTTACAGAGAAACCAATAGCACTTCCTTACAAAATACAAAATTCCAGCCTTTGGATCTCTAGGATGAGGGATCCATATATAGATATTTGGAGGGGGGTCAGTCATATTTTGGGATTTTGATTAGTGTCATTTCTTTGATAGTTCTTGGTTCCACTCAGAGATTTCATGATCTCTTACTCATCCCTAGGTGAATTCAAAGAGGCAAGTGTTAAACAAGCAATTTCTAGAAGATTCTCTGGGTTTCCACCTAGCAAACTGCCTCTTCCATTTATCTTCTCTCACTCATCACACCCTACAGAAGGGCTTTTCAGTATTCATTGCACCCTTTGTGTGCTGCAGGTGAGATGCATCGCACCCTTAGCATAATCTGTATGGCCCAGTTTTGACCAGTTCTGAGCAGTTTTTCAAGGAGAACTTCTAGGAAATGATGTAATCAGTTGACCTTGTTCCTTTAGGGTATGAAACAATACTTTTAGGGTTTTGAAGCCCTTGCTTTATGGACATATGTGATTGGGTTTGCAGTGCCCAAATATGTCTATAACATCTCTGTATTTATGATTATATCTCTAATTTGTTGCGTTCCTGCATAAATCTGGATCACGTGGATAGATATTTCTCTAGGGGAAAGAAACCACTCAAAACCCCTTACTATCTGTATTACAATAATCCAAGAATAGAGAAGAAATGCAATGCTTGTTCAAGCCAGAGAACACCCTATAAGTGTATAGCCTATCCCTATATCTGCCTAACTGAAACTTGGCCCAACACTTAGCCAATTTTGATCCTTCCCAAGCTCTTATTTCCTTGTATTGTTACCTTGGGAAATTTCACCCATTTTTTAGGAATTTGACACCAAGGACTTGTGCAATAGCCTTTTTTCAATCTATGACTGCATGCACCACTTGTACACATGGGAATATGCTACAACTAATAGTACATTCCCTTGGAATATCCATTTCAACTAGGTAACTCAAATTCTCTACATGCAACAATTATTTTGGGTTGATTGATCATTTAATTGGTTCATCACTGAGTGTGGTTGATTTTCCACTTCCACAACTTGGCCTCCACTAGTTCTTCTAATAGTTAGAACTAGTTAAACTAACAAAAACTCAAATTAATTGAAACAGACTACGAAAAGTTATAAATCAATCATGTAGAACTGAACTCAATTGTCACCAACTCGAATTTACTGAGTCAATTGAGTGACAAGAGCCATGTCACCTCAGTTAACTACCTCCAAGTATTCTGCTGAAATAGAAATTTGAATTTTTAATATAGTTATACCAAGGCAAAGTCAAAACTAGATTTTCTTGCTGCATTTTCCAGAAGAAATGGGAAAATGAATTAGCAAAGTTTAAAATTTACTATTAAAGGTATGTCCTGTAAAAATAAACCCATTGGGCATATCGATTCTTAGTAGAAGTGAGTTAATACTTGTATGATTCCTAGGAGCCTTTGTTAAAGTTATGGATCCTCATGGTAAGAAAAAAAATGTTGATTCATAAGAGAGATGAGGAATAGATGTATGTATAATTTTAGTGATCTAAAAGAATAATCGCGAAACTCTTTCAAAACTAACTAGAAACTAAAAATTTAATAAATAGAAAATGAACTTCATTAATATTTTTCTTCTCAAAATACCATGTTGAGTAGTGAGTGCTAGTAGTGGTTGACTCATGTTTTTAGAAACATCAAAGTATATTAAAGATACTTTCAATTCTTAGTGAATCTTCTTACTTAAAGAATGGTTTTTATTGATTGAGTGTAGAACCTTGTATTTTGCAATAACAAAGATAATCAACTCTTCTAATCTATCATCAATTGTTATCATCTAAGTACAATAAACCCCCCTTTTGTATATATTGATTAATAAATAATGGGGACACTATTTAAACATTTATTATGTTATTTCTTAGATGGCATAGTTGAAGTTTATTAAGTTGGATTTTATGTTTTATTTTATTAATATTTTGATTTTAAGTTCATAATTTTAATAATAAAATATTATAGCAATGATAAATTTAAAGGGTATATACCCCAAAAGATCTTATTTTCTTTCATCCATTTATTTTCAATGGTTGTATGTTATATGGTTGAATATAGTAAACATGACTTAATTACTATTTCAAGTTTTGTTAGTATTAGGGGCTACATAAGTTTGTTACAATTAAATCACCTAATACACTCTAGTCATGAAAACCTAATATCCTACCACAGTACAATCTTATGGCACAAGATAGAAAACTTCCAACACTTAACACCTTCTTTAGTCATGTTATCATTGAGTAGGTTTTACCCATGTTTAATGACAAATTCCAAATACCCATACTCTTGAAACTTGGTATCCATTATGTCAGTTGACAGGAAACCTTCGAATAGTTGAAGGTGTTTCAACATCTATTAGCATCAAGCATAAACAACATAAGACAATATTATGTGACTCCCAAACTCTTGAAATGAAAAAGTTAATGAAACCTTAGTCGAATAATTTATTTTCATGGTCTATCCATTTCAAGTAAAATTGTTCGCCAAATCCCAAAACCTCACACTCGACCTCCTAAAAGCTGAAAGTTGAGAAAGTGACAGTTAACATAATATTTTATGTTAGTCGATTCCTTTTTATGTTCCATTAGGTTTAGAGAGTTAAATAGATAGTTATTTATGGTATGACCGAAAGCTAATGGATGACATTCCAATAATATTTGCAATATTAAGATCAATCTTTCATGCCTTTTTGAATGTAGAGAAGAACTTCCATATCTACATTAAGTAAATAAATTTTATCACCAAAAAATTGATCATCTAGCCTAATTTACTAGATCGATCCAGGTACACCATGTAAAGCCAATTTTACCATAGTAAAATTGCTTTCACTGTGAGAAATTACTTAATAACCACCTTTGTTAAGTAATTTATAGTTAAACCCATGAAGAATAATTAAACAAATCACTATTTATTTAGTTTTATTCTAAGAATAATTAAATAAACCATTGTTTTATTATTATTCCTTGTCATATTTGACCCAATCATGAAAAATAAACAGATTAATCATTAATGATCGTATTTTTCTCCAACAATAATTAATTAATCACCAATTAATTATTATTCTTTGTCAAATTTGACTATATCCCTCTGGAATAATTAAATAAATCCTTATTTGTTTATTATTCCTTAACTAATTCCTTGAGATATTAAATAAATCATTTATTATTTATTTTTATTAAATAAACGTTTAAATACTTTTTCCCTCCTAAACAAATATAATAAAATATTCCAAGTGGTTATTCCAACAATGGGATCAATAATATTTTTTTATTGCTCATTATTAAAGGATAGCTCAATATTTTGTTATAAATAGAAGGGTTTCCATTCATTATTCACTCTTGATTATTCTCATTGTTGCACTCATTGTTGTAACTCTGATTATTTTTATTGTCGCACACCATATTTTTGTTGGGTTTTCACATTATAGAGGAGAGAGACTCTAGACAAGCTGAAGATGTTTGAGGATAGCCAAGAACCCATCCCATGGAGTGGGTCTGGTAATATCTATTCGTTCCCTTCACGAGTTTTATAATAAAATTATTCTTTACATATCTGGTTTCCATTAGATGATTGGAGTTATTACTCTTTCCTTTTGTTGTTTAACTATGGTTGTGGCATAGATTTAGACTTTGGCAGGTTTTGTTTCTATCAGCTATTGCAGATCTACAATGTTTAGCAGCAATTTATATTGTTCAGATTGTTTGTCATCCACAATCTTAAGTGGGTTATCTTCATACATTGCTGAGAATAAAACACTACAACAAAATTGGTTACTCTGTTGGGTTTATACTTCAGATCTAGAAAATAGGGTGACCTTCGTTTTTTAGCTTAGGGTTTCTTCTTTCTTCAATTCCCTTAATGTTTCCTAGCTTTTTTAACCATATATCTATTAAATTTCGGACTTCCGCAAGCTTTATGGTCGTTTCCGCAGGTCACAAGGACCAGCTGCGACAAAGGTGACACTTTTTTCCGAGATTTACTAACTGGGATCCATGGAGCAAAAATCACACTTTTTGGCCAAAAAAGTGTGATCTAGAGGCCAAAATGCACTTATGTACCCAAAAAGTGTGATCCTAATAGAGAAATAGGTTAGTACCTACGATTTGTGGGTTTTAGGGTTTTTCTTAGATCTGTTTCTGGGTTTTGCAGAGAGTTGTTTGGTGGGTTGTCTAACATCTGTCTCATCCCACTTTGGTCCTAATCCACTCTGATTTACTCATCTAAGTTGAATTTAGCCCCACCTATGGCTTTTAGTACACTTTCACCTTTCTAGGAGGAGTTTAGCTAAGTGAGTAGTCTTAGTTTTTGTAGCACTTTCAGCCACATTTTCTAGATTTGTACCCTTCTATTTTAGATCTGTTAAGATAGGTTGTTACGATCCATAGTTTCACATTTAAATTTGTTTGGTCATTTGGCTTAGGATGCCATCGATTTCCCTAGGTGTTTCACCCATCTCCCTATCTTTTTATAGCGATCTTCCCCTGTAGTTTTTTGTTGTTACTACAACACTTTCTAGCAACTTAGTGTCACTGATCCCAATCACACCAATAGTTAGATCTCTTTACCATTTCAGTGTATTTTCCATCGATTTAGCCACCAACCAGCGTAGTTTGGGAGGGGCTTAATTAGTTGTTTTGTTGTTCATTTTCTATTCTTAATTTCAGTTTATTTTAAACAAGTTTTTTCTTTTTTACAAACACGATCTAGGCTTAATCAATTAATACACTTGCACACAAAAGAACACCTTAATCAAATGGAACTTGGTTTACACTGCCAAGCCAAGACTTAACATAATAAATTTGTCTCCCCTCATCGAGAAAGAGATATATTCTTGATCTCCCTTCCCCATTTCTATGTCACATGTGTGCTATCAACATTGTGCTAGTAAGGCATTTGTCGTAGAGATTATTAGGCATTCACCCCCAGTTTTTGCTTGGGCATATTACCCCTCCATGTCGGGTTGGAGTTCATAGTTGTTCAAGTCCCCATACCGACTCTTCTCCTGGTTCTTCTGATTGGTCATATGATTCCAAGCCTCCTTCACTGCATATCATCACCATGTCTGGACCCATAGCTGGTGCAGGAACCCAACCTTGTGTTCACTCCAGTTCTATCCTGGTGGTCACATCAAGTGGAACGGTCTCTAGAATCATTCTGGAAGCCCCCATGCTCCCATTTATGGCTGGGTTTAAGTCTACCGGATTTTAACTAGTTGATAAACAACCCCATACATCATGATGTTGGTTGGCCCTCTATGCTAGCTAAGCTTCCCTAAGACATCCCAAAGTTTGAGGGTAATGCTGGAGAGGATCCTACCAACCATGTCTAATCCTTCCACATGTGGCATTCGCCCAACTCCATAACCGATGACTCCATTCCTCTTCAGCTATTCCGATGCATGTTAATAGTAGACGCTGCAAAATGGTATGTAGACAATCCCTCTACATCTCATTCCATTTTAATGATGCTTGCTAAAGCGTTCCTTTCAAATTTCTAGTTACCTCTCTGGTACAACACTGGTACATAGAAATTGACCACATTTTGTTAGTCCTCCACCACTCGCCCTTCTGACCATGTCCAAGAGTACTTGCATCGAAGGAGGAGCACATGTCCTTCCCTAATTTTCAAAGTCCATCTCTACCTAGATTGGCTTCTTATGAGCCTTTTACCTCGCATTGGAAAATATGTCGCATCCCATTTTCCTTAGATTGAGGAAGAGCTTCTCCAACTCGCCTTGAGATATGACCTGATTTATGCACAATTCAGTTATGTCTATATCGTCATTCTAGACCTCCCTCATCCTGGAAGTGCCAATGCACTGGGGACATCTCATGCCACCGACAGTACCGTTGGATCCCTTTTACACTCTTCACCATATACTAAGCAAAGTTATGGCTACCCGTAGGGGGGCACCAGTTCCTCTAACAATTATGCCCCTCCTACTAGTGACATGTTTCTAGGGCCCCAACCCGTGTACCAAATTTTTTCTCCTTCTTATTCACAACTAAGCACTCCATCACCTCAATAACTAACGATGCAACCTCTCATGCATCCTCAGCCCCAGCAACTACCACCCTCTTAGGGTCAGTTGTTTGTGCAGCAGAGTGTGACCAATCTCGATAGTTCGAAGAAAAATAAGGGAAGGGTAACAAGGGTAACCAGGGTAATCAAGTTAATCAACCTAGTGAACCCTAGGGAAACTAGCCTAACACCAACAACCACCAATAGGGTAGCCAACCCAAGCATAACAAGACTATTTGTAAGAAAAATCCTTTTGCATGATGTGGTGTACATGGCCAGTATACACATGAGTGTCCTCTCTTACTCCAGATGCACCAAATGTGGGAAGCTCAAGCAGATTCCAGAGGTAAACAATGACCTCATAATCATGCGCCATCTCCACCGATAATGCTCACAAATCCTTTCCCTTTGTAAGGATTTGTTGTTGCTTAACCTCAATGAGTTGAAGCACCCCATCCCCCCAACCTTCTAGTCCCAGTGACTATGAGATCCTTATAATGAACTCTGATGAGGTTAACCCCTCCAATATCAACTTGTAAACTTAATCGTGTCAATATAACAAGCTCTCGACTTCGTCTACTACTTAATCCAAAACTAAAGTATCTGATGAGCCTCTTATGACACCAAATGGTACTTTATAGATCCCTCAACCTAAAGTTGAGGCCATCCCTAAGATCCCAAATGGATCATTATGTTGTAATGCAGCTTCTAATAGAGCTTCCCATACATACGGTATAGTAAATGACTTGGTGCAATCACCTACTGCCATGTCAACGCTGGATGTCCTCCAATCATGCCCATCTCAAACAGAAGCTCTACTAACTATCTTGGGAGTAGTGGATCCTTCTAATAATCTCCTGATTGTCTTCCTGGTTGATACATCAAAGTGTCCCCCATTACCTTGATATGTTTCTTTCCATAGACAAGTTAGAGTATGTAATGGCATCATATCTCGATGAATTATTGATGAAGGTGCATCCACCTATGTGATGTTTGTTGTTATTTGGAAACAACCTAAGTCACCTGAGTTGTCTGCATCAACCATCACTTTGCACACTTGGGATGGACACTCCTCCTAACCCCTTGGCATGTACTGTAACTATCTAGTGACCCTTGCGGGAAAGACTATCCATGTTGACATTGAAGTCATTAATGCCCCTTTGGATTACAGCATTCTCGTAGGTCATAGTTACACATATTCCATGTCAATCGTCGCATCTGTAGTGTTTCACAATATGTGCTTCCCCCACGAAGGGAAAATTTATACCATCGATCGATTGACTTACTACGAGCTGACATCTGTGACATCCCCCGAGTCCATTATCTCATCAATGTTTGACAAACAGTCTTTAATGCCTACCACCAGTGTCTAACTCAGAGTATATAAATATTCCTCATTGTTGGGTGCTTTCCCTATGCCCTCGTCCCATCTGAGAGCCTAAATCTATGTGTGTTTACATGTTACAAGTGTCACGAGATGCGCTTAAGTAGTCTAGTATACATGACTAACAGCCAGCTCCTCAGCACCCTATTGTTTCCCTTTCAACTGAGCCCTCTGGATTCACCCACCTAGGACCTCAATTTGTGGGTGCCTCTCCTATGTTTCCACCAGGAATTATTCCACTAGGTCTCAACCATCCAAGAATTATTCCACTGGGACATTACCCTATAGGCCAGATACCTTCTTTATTCCCCCCTCTGAGAGTATTTTATGTCCCTATCATGGCATCTTTGGTCCTTCCTAACATGACTCTTGGGATCCTAGTATTGTACATCGACCCCCTCCAAGCATTCCTCCTAGTCAACTAAGACCTTATCATGCTTTAACCTTGGTTCGACTAGTCTCTATGGCCCCTGTCGCTGCTTTAGTTCCATTACAACCTCAACAGGAACCCACTCCTGTTGTGAAAGCATCCAGACAAGGGGGAAAAGCTAAGATGAAATAACCTAAGGACAAGGCCCCCCAAGCTCCTCCAGCCCCTAAGGCCCGAAAGTCGAGACCCCCATGCGCTTTGTGTAAAGTTGTTGGGCACGCCACTAATACTTGTCTTGAACTTCCTTAACTCAAACCTTTGGTTCATGAAGTGTTCCCTGAGTCAAATATCCTAGAAGTCTATGTTAACTTGTTGGGCGAATGAAAGAAACTCAAAAAGTTGTGCACAAAACACCCTTGTGTCCTGTATGATCATCATGCTCACTATTCCCATTGTTTCCCTTGTCTCAATGAATTTTACAATTGCCTTGGGGAGATTCGTGAATACGAGGCCACTCATAGTGGATCATCTACTCCTCTACTCGTGGATTTGGGTACCACAAATCAACTAGAATAGGGGGACTCTGGTCCCATCATTGTGATCCCTCCCCTCGATGTCGAGATTAAAGACACCACATGCCATATCCATTACCTATCGTCATCCCTAAGTTACTCACAGGGAAATCGTTTTGAGGTTTATATGTGTGCTTGTATCAAACCTATTTCAACAAAATCCCAGGTCTCAACATCCATAGATCCTCCATCTAGTAGCTCATTGTCTACAATTTTAGATGATGCATATGCGAACCTTCTTTCTCAGGTTGATGAACTAGGTAATGCCACTACATCATGTAGGCAGTCTTCCTCCTATCCGCCCATCTCACAGCCTGATGAGGACATCATGGAAGCTATGTCTACCTGTAATTACCCTTGCACTTAGGAATGGGGGCATTTATTCAAAGGATTTTGAAGGCCATTTCCTTCCTAATTCTCCCAATGCACTCTACCTCAAGAAATTTGGCTCATAGCACATCCCTTTGATTTGAGTGTCCTTATTTATGCCGTGGAGTTAGGTAGATTTCATCATCTCATCCATTTTCTTTTGCATCTTTCATATGGATCCATCATCAACACCGTATATTTTTCATGCCGACGGTACGAGTCACTTCTCCCATAATCTAGCCTAGAAAGCCTAGGCCATTTTTACCCCCCTCCATTCATTAGTCCTTTTTAACGATGTGTGCATTGGATCTACCACCAATAACCAGGCTAAATATGATGCAGTGATAGGTTTCTTATTCGATGCCCTTGCTCATCACATCCTTCATCTTCATGTTCGTTTAGATTCCTTGCTACTTGTCATGCAATTGAATGGTGTGTATCATGTGCATAAACAAGTCCTATTTAGAAAATATCTACGAGTTAAGTTGTTGGTACCTGAATTTGAAACCATTACGTTCAGTCATGTTCCTACAACCAAAAATCACTATGTAGATACCATTGCAAATACCATTCTAGATTGGCATTTATCACATGTATAAGACAAAATAAAACCATAAAACATAACACATGGTGAACCATCATCGTCATATACAAATGCAAAATCATATTACGTATCATATAAGTGTTTGGAGCCCGTAGCTCTAAATACCTCCAGTATACCCATAACATACTAGGGGGAACATATGCCCCTACGTTTCCTTTGGAGGATCTCGTGCCAAGTTGGACCAAGATTCTTGAATCCATTTTTTGAGCACTCAGAACACAATGGAGTTCCACAAACTCCTTCTGCTAGGGGACATCATTCTCACCTTTGCATACCAGATCAGTCCCCTCCATCACATATGCTTATGGGAAGTATCTCATTCTTGGGGGCATGATGTTTTTCCCCTAGCCATCTTCTCAGTTAAGTATCGACCTAAATCTCATTGGATATAGGTATCATCAATTATCCTCCCATTCCTTTGATAGTTTGTCCTACCGACCTCTCCGACGAGCCATATAGACATCACATATCTTAGAAGTTTGATACCATATCTTCAAATATTCTACTCTCTATCCACATAGTCACCATGCTTGACTTAGTGGGTGAGGATGATTCTATACCTCCTCTAGTAGTTCATTCTTGTTTTCTTCTTTCGTTTATTATTCACTAGGAACCATCATTCCAAGAAGCATTCAGACCATCTTTAGAAAAGTAAGGCAACCTGCCTGAAAGTTGTAGATCCTAATTCTGATAGTCGGTCTGTCCGCTATGATCTCCACAAGATTTAAGGCCTTCTCCTCCTCTCAAATTGGAGGGAAAACACCCTTTCATAGAAAAATCCATAATTTGTTTGTTTCCCTTTACAACCAAAGCATAGCTTAGTTTGAAAAAATATCAGTGTCATTGGAAAGCTCTCAGTGAGCTCTATAATGGGTCTTCCTCAGTGTTTGATGATATGACACTTCACAAAGAATTCATTTCTCCAAGAAGGGTCACTTCGTTGCCTTTCAAAATTGAATTTATTCATGAAGTGACACTTTTACTTTGAGAGAATCCTCCTCTTAATATTTGTCATACCATGTCAATTTTCATCATGAGTAACCATCATTTACTGATGTATTGATGGTCCCCATTGGGCCTACTCTGTGTGGCAGCATCATCAAGTCACCTTTGTTTAGAGCATTCGTAATGAGCCACCCTTGCATTCTTGGAGTCTATTTCGTGTCCCATTATATCAATTCACAACATTCCATCCATATTTTCATATCTTTCATCCCATGTTGCCTATTTTGGCCTCCAGTCATACTCTCCCCATCCCCTCAAGAGTTGAGTCAGTTGCTTCCAGGTCAACCATGCACTTTATTCTCTGACAAGGGTAGCAATCTATTTGTACCTCAGTCCCACTTTTCCCCATTATCCCTGGTATCAACCCATCAGTCACATTACTATTTTCCCTCATGATTTAGTTAAGGATCCTCATTGCCTCATCTATTATGGGCCCTATTCTGTTGACATCAACTCATTTATTCCAGAAGAATGGCCTAGAGGATGGTGTATCTCAGTTCCAACTTCCATTCTTGTTCGAAGCCTTGGCTCGAGCAAAGGGTCTCATTATTTCCCTTTGACATGGTCATTTCATGTTCATGATCCATACACTTGATGGTCCAAAGATGCATCAAATTATAATATTGATTCTCGGGAATTTGTGAGATGTTTTATACCTCATGCGGGGGTGGCCCTTCAGGGAGCCCCCCACATACCCGGATGCATACCTACTATGCTAAAACCTCAGATGAAGTTTTGCAAAGGTTATGGGTTCGGTTCCTACTGATCGCAATGTTCATATCATGCACGCCTCCTCTAGATGATCCATTCAATTTTGCATAGCCCTTCCTTGTTTAGTAGGGCTTCTCTAGTTGTTCTACCCTCCCTCCCACCCATTTTTGGAGGGAAGGTCCTTTGTATCTCATGTACTAAGATATTATTGTATTCAGTCATGGCTCACGTTTTTCCAAGTGAATTATGTATATGGGACACATTGTTTATTTTCTAGCTCTGTTATGCTAGCATGTTATGTACCATTCGTAATGTACTTCACTACTCAGTTTTATATTTCTAGGTGAACCATTATTTTTGTACTAAGTTATCTGGATGGGTATGGGTATGGCTGCCCTGCCTCATTGAGGTCTAGTACCACAACATAGAAGGAGACTTGTATTAGTCTCACCCCCTCTATCCCTATCCTCTATTAATTCAGCTTCATTGGTCTCTCTATCTCTCTCTCTTTTACTCCAATGTGCTGTCTAAGTGATTATGTCTTTACAACGTACTTCAGTCATACGTTTTTCTCCTAACACCCGTCCATTGGGAGGCAATCTATTATCACCAAAAAAATTGATCATCTAGCCTAACTTACTAAATGGATCGAAGTAGACCATGTAAATCCAATTTTACCATAGTAAAATTGCTTTCACTGTGATAAATTAATTAATAAACTACCTTTGTTAAGTAATTTATAGTTAAACCCATGAAGAATAATTAAATAAATCACTATTTATTTGATTTTCTCCTAGGAATAATTAATTAAACCATTGTTTTATTATTATTCCTTTTCATATTTGACCCAATCATGAAAAATAAACAGATAAATCATTAATCATCTTGTTTTTATCGAACAATAATTAATTAGTCACTAATTAATTATTATTCTTTGGCAAATTTGACTAAATCCCTTTGGAATAATTTAATAAATCCTTATTTGTTTATTATTCCTTAACTAATTCTTTGAGATAATAAATAAATCATTTATTTATTTATTATTTCTAAATAAAAGTTTAAATACTTTTTCCCTCCTAATAAAATATAATAAAATATTCCGAGTTGTTATTCCAAGAATGGCATCAATAATATTTTATTATTACTCATTATTGGAGATAACTCAATATTTTGTTATAAATATAAGGGTTTTCCATTCATTATTCACTTTTGATTATTTTCATTGTTTCACTCATTGTTGTAACTCTGATTACTTTCATTGTCGCACACCATATATTTGTTGGGTTTTTACATTATAGAGGAGAGAGACTCTACACAAGCTGAAAATGTTTGAGGATAGCTAAGAACCCATTCCATAGAGGGGGATTGGTAACATTTATTTGTTCCTTCACAAGTGTTATAATAAAATTATTCTTTACATATCTGGTTTCCATTAGATGATTGGAGCTATTATTCTTTCTTTTTGTTGTTTAACTATGATTGTGGCATAGATCCGGACTTCGGAAAATTTTGTTTCTATCAGTTGCTACAGATTTACAATGTTTAGCAGCCATTTATATTGTTGAGATTGTTTGTGTCCACAATCTCAAGTGGGTTCTTTTCATACATCGTTGAGAAGAAAACACTACAACAATAAATATTCAAAATTCAATGTGTAGATTGGAAATTAAATTCATTCTATATAACAAAATAATCCCGATAAAAAAACTATTAAAACTTACTCTGACATATCTTTTCTCTCAATCATTTTTCGTATTTTCATCTTGATTTTTTTTTTAAGTCCATTTAATCATCTCCTATGCGACACAACAAATCTACATGATCACTCATGTTATTATGCATTTTTCCTAAATTATTAGTTGTTTTATCTTAACTAATAGTTTCCTTCTATTATTTATCACTATAAAAATATTCTTTGTAGAGCTTGAACAGTGAAAATGTTGAACAAAGAAAATGCTAAATAGGTAACTCTAAATTTGGCTTCATCCTTTTTTTGAGACACCTCTCATAACATTGGGTTGAAACACTACTAGGAATGAAGCCAAATTTAGAGTTACTTTGAGGAGGGAAACTTTGATGATGAATATGAAAAGGATATTAGATATTTTATTCAGCTCAAAAAGTTGAAATTGCACAAATTTGTTGCTTGTCCACCTTTCCTTCCCTAATATTATGTGCTACTTTAGATCATTATTCATATTAATGTTTAGACATGTACTATTAGTAATTATTATCATCATGTTGTAGGGTATTTCAAACCATAATATATCCACAGTATGTATAAAATATTGTCACCAAAAATGAATCTAGATAAGGAATTTATAGATAAACTTTAGGTCGAAGAAATAATTGATTCAAAAACCCTATGCCACTATTAGTAAAATATTGACACTGTTGTGATTGTTTCTCAAATGCATTTCTTGGCTTCTAAAATGCATGGAGAAACAAACTCGACAAATCTTTAGGTTCAAATTGGCCCTCAAAATATAGGGGCCTCCCTCAAATGTTATGAGGCTTTTTAATGTTTTTCACTGTCACTCGACAATAGCCTATGAAGCACAATGACCAAATCTAGGATTTGTATAGGTGGTTGATGACGAGTATCCAATCTCTACTTAGAAATAAATCCCTCTCTTGCTTAGACATGATCAAAGTGTCAACATACATATTTGATATAATAACATAGCCTTAAGAGTTTGGTAGAGGAATAGAAGAGAAATTAGATAACCAAATATCCTCCCTGAAAACTCAACCATTTATCAAGAGAAGATGTGTAGAGAATAATATCTATAACCCACATAAATATGTTTAAGAGACGATTGAAGGAAATAATTTAATGATGCAGAGGCACTAATCTAAATAACTAGTCTCAGTGTAGATGATAACTTTATAGTGTGTTGTCAGGGAGACAAATACTATAGATAGCCTTACCCTAAATTCTATATTACTTTACACATATGAAGAAATAGTTTATGAAATAACAAAGACAAACATACAAAAGAAACAAATTATGTCATTAACTAGAGCAAGAAAAATTTAATTAAAAATTATGTAATAGAAGTCTTTACAAAAATGACAGGATTTTCACATCAAAATCCAACCCTTTTACATTTAAAATTATACAATATATAGGAAAAACTAATCATGAAAATGTTACTAGTCTACAGGAAACAAATTCTAATAATAAACCTAGAAATAAATACAAGATTTAATTTATTACAGGAAATCTAGAGCTGATTCAAAGTTTTGTGCCTCCAAATCTGTGAATTGGTTTACTGGATGTTGATTGATTTCCTTTATTCTTGAAATTATTTGCTCACTTTTTGTCACAAATTATCCTTAATCTTCTCCGTGTTCATCTTTTTCATTAGTATATGGAGGTTGTTGAAGCTTCTCCCTAAGACTTAGTTAATTTTCCCATAATCTCGTTGACTAATCCTTTTTATAGAATTCATTAATCCTTTGCCTTTTGAAAATCTCCTTTGATAACTCAATTAATTATCTTTTAGGTGCTTAATAATTATCGTAAAATTTGAAAATTATTTGGAAATCATTGATTTTTTGTCACTCCCTTTTTCAATAATATTAATTGTAAGCTTTTGGGAATAAAATATTTTGATAAAAAAATTCCTAAAATATTATAAAATTATATTTCCATATTTCCATAAAAATATAATTCCTACTTGTGGTTTCGAAAAACCATGTCTTGTTTTGACTTGTAAAACTGTTATGTTCTGCATGAATTTTATAAATCAAATCCCGAAATATTTCCTTAAATCATTATTTCTTTGTAAAACCATCCATGGTTTCAAAAACATGTCTTGTAATACTTCTCCATTGTAGCATTTATTATTTTATGAATTCCATAAATGAAATTTAAAACAATTTACACAAACCATCCATTGTTTTCATATTTTGTTTTGCCCACTTTTAGTATACTTATGAATAATTGAAACTTCATAAATAATTTTCATTTTCCTATGAAAACTATTTACTGGTTAGCTTCCCATGGTTCTCAAAACCATGTCTCCAACCATGTTTGGTAAACTATGAAAATATGTTTTCATCTCCCCATTTTTATTAATGTAAAAAATTCTGATAAGAAATTATCAAAATTTTATCTTCGCATGAATTCTACACTTTATAATTCCTTTTTTGATTATACCCATAGCATAAAACATTTATTTCTCTGCTCCCTAAAATTTTATTTTCATCTCTGTAAAATTATTCCACAGTGAGAAAACATTTCTTTATGGCATTTCAAACTCCATGGTTTGTATTGAAATGCACCTCTGGAACATGTATCCTCCTTTTACCTAGATGAAAATATATTTCAATTGTTGGCATAGCCTCCTCTAACCTCAAGCTCTCACCCATAAGTTCATTTCTGAAAAATAGAGCTATAAAAATCTTTCATGCCATACCTCAAACCATTGTGATAAATGGTATGGAAACATTATTGCATGGATGGGTAGTAGGTGGTAAATTGTTTAGGAAGTGGGGTCTAAAATATAAGAGATGGAGATGCGTGTAAAAAGTGGTAAAATAAAACAACTTTGCAGTGGGTACGTTAAAGGGTGGATAGGCATGACCCCACAAACCATCAATTTATTACTTCACACAGCGTGAGGTATTTTATATTATGGTGCTTTAATGTGTTTTAATGTGGGGCGGGTGTTGTGAATAATACTGAGATTGTGGGAGGTGAATGAGTATTTACATATCAATAATTTTTTTCATTTCATAATCAGACTTAGATATGCTACTTCAGTGAAGGGAACTTGTCTATGCACGCAACTATTCTTAAGGCAACCAACGTATATCTAGTGAACTTATGATTCAGTTAATTCATCATATGTTGATCATTAATCAGTGCAACAATACTTTATTAAATATTAAATAGTAACCATGTGGAGTAGTAACAGAATAAATTATCACACATAAGCCACGCACACGAACACCAAGATTTAAGGTGGAAATCCAATGCGGGAGAGAAACCACCTGTTGTTGTTGTTTTTCTCTTCTTTTTAATATAAATAATAAGTTGTTTACAATCTTGTACTGGTACAGACTCATACCAGTATGCAGGCACCCACCTGCAGAAGGCTACAACCTTCTCTCATTCTCCAGCTTCCACTAGAAGGGAGCTACAACCCCATGGCTATTGTACTCATTGATATGTTTACCAGTATGTAGGCGCTGACCTATAAAAGGCAACAACCTCCACTAATTCTCCATATTCTACTAGAAGGGAGCTCCAACCCCCTGATCTAATCATATGCCACTAATGGTAGGAAGATTCAACTTCCTCGCTGTAGTTACAACCCTCACCATCCTCTAGGGACCACGTTTCATAAATTTTCAAACTCGATACTCTTGTTACTCAATAACACAATATGTAGGCCACGTTTCATAAAATTTTCATACTATACCCATCAGTAAAATTGAAGCTCAAAATACATCACAACTGCAATATATCTAGCAAATACATCTTTATCAACCAATCACTGAAACCTAATCATCAATCTCTTTTATAACTAAAACCCAATCATCAATCTCTCAATCAACCATAACTGAATGAATCAATCATCGAAACCTCTAACACACTGAATCAAACAATCACTGAACCTTTGACACATCTGAATCAACCATTTATTCAAAACTTAATTAAAATTCAACCAATCAACTGGAATAGATAGATCACTGTAACCAATACACAGATCTGATCCCACAACACTGCATCAATAACCAGAACCAATTGTAACCTCAAAAATCATGTGTCAAAATATATATGCTACTTCTGTGAAGCTAAACTACGTGTATACACTACTTCAATTAACCCAACCTACGCATACCTCTAAAAATACTGAATCATAAAACCTCTTACCAAAATTGTAGCAACCAATGACATTCTAAAGATCTACTCTCATATTACAGAATTCTAAACAGATAGCAGCAAGGATCGCCATTCTTACTCAATCAATCAATCAACCAGACTCAATTTCCTTATAAAATTAATTTTACTTTCAGATCTAATGAATACATCCTTAACAAAGAACAGAAAAGCAATGACACTAATCAGATAGATCAACCATCCCTTAACAACATGATTTTCTTAAGCTTACACTCCTTGGAAGTGACGAACTGGTGTGTATACACACCTTCATCAAAGCAAACTAACATATAGATATGCAAATAAAAACTTATAACTTCACAGCCATTCCAAACATTAGATATATCCATATCATAGCATTTAAAGGACAAAACATTTGTTATCACTCAAATCAAGCCTATCCATTATCAAATCACATAATGATAAGTCACTATGATCCTGATCCGTTATTAGATCTCATCCATCATCAAACACTCAGGTGCATACTGAGTCCAGAACAAGAAAAGCATCAAAAACCCATAACATGCATATTTTCTTTTGATCTAACGCTTCATAATATATTCATTACTTGTGCGCTTAGCCCTTTGATCTTCTCCTCCTTATATAGTTTTAGCCATTCTCAATACCTCGGACAAAAAAAACACTTCGAAACTGTGGTATTCTTGTATGGGATCAAATATCTGTTACTTTGCTCGATATTGTGGGCTAATACCATGGTATTGACCCTCGGTATTCTTTAATCTTAAATTTCCTTGATTTTCCAACCCATACGCGCTTTTCCTCTTGTGAAAGTGCGTGCATATGTATATTCTCTTTTTGTACAATGAACCCATGTGTATATGCTCTTTTTGTACAGTGAACTCGCATATATAACTTAGCATACCTGAAAACATCCCTTTTCTTCAACTTCTTGATTCTGATCTATAGTCCCTTGTTCCAACATCTTGTTCTTCTATACCACTACCCTATTACCTCTGAATTCACCTATTATAATGTGATTTTCCTTCATACATCACTTCTGAACTGATTCTCTGAACTGCCCTGCATTTTTAACATCTGTAAACAGAACTACAATGCATTCTATCACATATCATGTTTATAAATTTATCAATTAGTTCATTCATCAAATATCAAGGAAAACACACAATAAAAACCTCCCTATATCAAACCTTTGACCATTATTCTCTTCCATCATTCTGTCACCTTTGACCTATGGATTCATCCTTGTTCCATCATTTTGTCACCTTTGATCTATCTTGTAGATTCATCTAGTTTCCATATACTTGTTCTACTACAAGTGGGTTTCCATCAAGTACAACACATGCATCATAATGCCAACAATACCCCCCTTTGGACTCGATGTCAACTACTTTGGTGTTTGGTCACCACAACTTGTAAATAACACCAAATTTTTCTAAACATCAAGCTACTCTCCAAACACCAAGTTACTCCCCCTTTGACATCAAGGGTAGAGGGTTGACTGACCAATGTTAAATGAATACTTCCATATATGAACAACTAAATATGAACATTGAACATGCTCCCCCTAGGAACATGTTTAATTCTCGGATTAAACTCCCCCTTTGAACATGTTGAGATGCACTATACTGTCCATGCTCCCCCTCAGCACATGCAAAGTCTGCAATTTTTTTTTTTTCCAAAAGAATAACATGATTCTATAAATCAACTATGTGAGTATGGCCTTCTTATCACCAATGAATCATACATACATCAATATCCTAACAAAGTGGGGATATACCAACTGACTCAACCACTCAACCAAGTGGGATTACATATTTGATATGATCTGAAAAGTCCATACATGACTAAATATGAAAATTATTACATTATAGGTCTTTACATGACCTTTACATCAAATTATATACATGACACTTATCACAAAGACCAAAGATCTAAACAATACCATGATAGTCATCAACAACTATCATACACTAGATATGATCTACACCATAAGCATCTATAAGCAACATCCATATGAGTAACCTACATATGTCCATCATCAGTTCCCAAGATATGTCAATGTATATATCATCAACCTGTGACAAAGTATGTGGCATATCAATATCAAATCATCCTCTTGATCTCTTCAAGATCAAATTGCTTTGTTTCCTTTAGAAAGAGCCTTATCATAACCTTCCATGAATCAACTAATAATATGTCATATCTCCAAGAAGTAACACAAAATCATTCACATCATATCATATGTATGTGAAAACACCATAGTCATCATCTATGATCATAACATCATCATCAATAATTGCATGATCTTTCCACAAGAACCCTCACTATATCAACTATTTTGATCACTAGGGAACATCCCACATATGATAAGAATCAACCATGATAATCAACATATGTCAGTATCAAAGCTATCATCATAAATTAAGAAGTCATCATAATTATGTGGCTAAGTAACCCATGTATTTGAATATCCATGTCTTCAAATAGCTATGTATTCATGAGACCTATAATACCACCATTCTCTTGGCCAACCAACAATATTCATTAATATGAAAATTAAGTAATCATCCATGTATCAAGCATAATGTGTATCCATCAAAGAGATATAAATATGTATCTAGAAAACCATGAGCTCATAGTCATTTCTCAAGCTTTCTTGATACCATCAACAATAGTAATCCTCAACCAAGTGAGAGCCAAGAACTATAGGAATCCTCATCCATAACTTCATCATATGAAGTTTATGCATATTTGAAGGCATGATGACAACAACATAAAAGAAATAACACTTATCAAATAAAGAAGTTGTGTACTCAAGCTTTGTTATTCTCCTTGTCCTTATGAAGATCATGATGTAAGAAACATACCATATGTACGATATGGATCATCAAAAGAGTTATCTTCACTCATCCATAAATTTGATCTGAATAATAACTATGTGGGTAAAGAAATATAAGTATCATCTGAGACTTTATCATAGGCAGCATAGCATGATGTATGATTTTAAACACTTCAACAACATAAGCATCCTGACCATTGATAAGAATCTTTACGTACCAAAGACTTCTAAATGTAATGCCAACATTGCATTATTAAAAGCATAGCATATTCTCCCCCTGAACCTGTGCCAATTGTTCACTGTGAGATCTAATTATTGCATATATCATTAAGATTGATCAAGGCATTATCATCAACCTGTTATACATCAAGTAATGAAAAAATTATGAGGGTCAAAATCACTTCTATGTATCCTCAACAGACTGTGATCATCATCAATCATGACAGAAAAGATAATTGATAATTGACTAAACCATATCGGACCCCTTTTTCTGAGTTTGTCTCACTACTTATTCATCAAACCAACATATACGTGACTGTGCGGCTTCTAACAAGTGTATATATGTGACTTGTCTTCATTATAATTGTGTATGATAATTAGGACACTGAAATTTCATACTTTTAGATCCTTCTAAGTTTGTTATGTGTATATAATGAGCTATGCCACATCTCTCTCATTGTAATTCCTTCTTCTTCCATACCTTGGATTGTGATGATGTTTGTTCCTTTTGGTATGTTGGCCAAAATTTCCCCTACATTATTTTTCTATATGCCCAAACTTGTTACAAGCATAACACCTTATATATTTCATATTCCTTCTAGAGAAATCAATGGATTTGTGACCAAACATATTGAAATAAAAACAATATCCCTTAAAGTTCTTGGAAGTTGATGATCTTTCTGTGTGATTGTTATTAGCTTGAACCATTCTACTTCTGCATCTAGCTACAACATGTCCAAAATTATAACATATAATAAATTCAACATTATCCATTATAGGAAATAACTAATTATTACTTCCATAATTAGGAGTAAATGATTTTCTCTGAAGTCTTTCTTTCCTTGGTTGTTTATGGGGTTCACCTCTTATCTCCTTGTTGAGAATTTCAGATTTTGCATTAGAGTTCCTTGCCTCATCCTATGAGCTAGATTCACCTTCAACAGTTTCATGGAAAACATGACTAGGTTTGGTGATAGGAGACCTTTTTCTACTAAGAATATTATCCAAAATCTTAGCACTATCTTGAAATCATAACAATTTATCCTTTTCTTCTAATTTACCTTTTAAGATATTTAACTCAACCTAATATTGCTCTTCCAAGGTGAACCAATGTATATATATGCAAATAAAAACTTATAACTCTGTACCCATTCCAGACTTTAGATATACCCATATCATAGAATTTAAAGGAAAAAACATTTGTTAGCACCCAAATCTAGCTTATCCATTATCAAATCACATAATGATAAGTCATTATGATATTAATCCATCATTAAGTCTCATCCATCATCAAACACTCAGGTGCATATATAGTCTAGATCAAGAAAAGCATAAAAAACCAATAACATGCATATTTTCTTTTGATCTAAGACTTTATAAGATATTCATTACTTGTGCACTTAGCCCTTTGATCTTCTCCCCCTTATATCGTTTTAGCCTTTCTCAATACCTCAAGCCAAAACAACACTTAGAACCTGTGGTATTCTTGGATGGGATGAAATATCTGTTACTCTACTCAATATTGTGGGCTAATACATGGTATTGACCGTTAGTATCATTTAATCTTAAATTTCCTTGATTTTGCAACCCATACACTGTTTTCCTCTTGTGAAAGTGCATGCATACGTATACACTCTTTTCTTATAGTGAACCCACGTCTATGTGCTCTTTTTGTATAGTGAACCTACATATACAACTTAACATACCTGAAAACATCCCTTTTCTTCAACTTCTTAATTCTGATATGTAGTCCTTTGTTCCAACATCTTGTCCTTTTGTACCATTTCCTTGTTACCTCTTAATTGACTTGTTATAATATGATTTTCCATAATACATCACCTCTAAACTGATTTCTCTGAACTACCGTGAATTTTGTGACATTTGTAAACAGAACTGCCATGCATTTTGTCATATCATGTTTATACTTTTATCAATTAGTTCATTCATCAAATATCAAGGAGAACACACACAAACAATATCCCTATATCAAACCTTTGACCATTATTCTCTTCCATCATTTTGTCACCTCTGACTTGTAGATTCATCTAGTTTCCATATACCTATTTTGCTACAAGTGGGTTCCCATCAAGTACAACACATGCATCATAGAGCCAACTGTGGGGATATAGGTTTAGATGGAGAGAAATAACAATTTTATAATTCATGCAGTATGGAATAGTAAAATATATAAAACAAATAAGGGGATATGACAATAAGGGTTAAAATTTAATGGACTGAGGGGTAAAACAAAAGTGTGAATACAAATATTATTTCTCAAAGAAACATAAGATTTGGGAATAGGTAGAAAGGGACGAAAGAATTTAGATAAAAAGTAAGGTTGTATATGGGTTTTTGGATAAACATGCTTGGATTTAAGGCTAAAAATGAAAAGGGATATTTGCCAATTTTGACTCATAGAGGACATGAATATTTTGGAAGATTATTTAATTGAAGGCTTTAGGCAATGGGAACTTAACATAAATTTATATATACCTTAAAATTTAGCCAGGAAACCACTTAGCAGACTTTGAAATTTTTTATAGCTTTTAAAGGTGTCTGAAAAAGTTACAACATAGGCTCCAACTAGGGATGATTTCTCTTATCTCTGTGGGATGCAAAAAACCTATAAACCAACTGTCTTGAATCTGTTGAGCTATGGAGTCATTCCATAAAAATATTTGACATGAAGTATCAACCTATAAACTAAAATCTGTAACCTGTCAACTAAAGCCAAACAACCAGCTGTTGCAAGTAAAGGTAAGTACAACAATTCCTAATCCTTTGGGCTAGTGGAGTCAATAGTCAAAACAATTTCTTCTTCCCATCTCCTGCAACTTATTACACTCAACCAAACCAAACTGCATACTGCAAACTAAAATGTAGACTAAAACAACTATTGATCTATTGCAGACTTAAACTGAAAATAAACTTATTTCATAAAATGCACACAATAAGTAATTGATCTACACACCCATATTATAGTCTATTGAAAATATACTTGTTAAGTTAGTATAAATCCAATGCAACTATGTGAGGATTGCATTGACTGGCATACCACCTTGTATATAGCTGAAAAATTGAAGGTATATACAAGATAAAAATGAATTTCCATGCATTTTTATACTTACAACTAAATTCAAAAGATTGCGTCCTCTTTAAACATTTGGAACTTCTGATCATTTCCATGAGGAAGAAACACATGCAGTTTCATGCCATTATAATAACAAGAGACACACTTGTCATTTTGAGTTAGCAAAATCTAGAACCTAGTGGAATAGCCATATAGACAAAGTGGATCCACCAGGTGAAAGAAAAGAAATCAATATCAAAATTTCTAGCCTTTGTTCAGTAGAAAAGAATGGATCTCGTCTTGATCATTGTCAAGTGAAATATTTTTGCATAACTCCACTCCCCGACAATGGTGCCAAATGTTGTACTTGTTTCTTGAAGGCAGTTCTTGGTTGCTAAATTGCACTAAGAAACAAACTTGAAAAATCTTTAGGTTTAAGATGGCCCTTGAACCAGAGGGTATCCCTCAAGTGTTACAAGGATTTTTAATGTTCTTCACTATCATTGGATGACATCTTATGAAGCACAATAACCAAATATAGGATTTGTATAGGTGGTTGCCAAAGAGTATCCAATCTCTGCTCATAAGTAAATCCCTCTCTTGCTAAGAATTTATCCAGGTCCCAACATCCATCTTTGACAAAATAACATAGCTCGAAACAGTTTGGTAGAGGAATAAAAGAAAAATTAGATAAGCAAGTATCATCCCTGAATACTTAACCATCTAACAAGAACAAATGCATACAAAAGAATCTCTAGAACACATACAAATATGTTTAAGAGATGACAAAAGGCAATAATTTAATGATGCATAGGTACTAACTTAAACAATCTACTCAATTAGCTAGTCTCAATGTAGATGATAACTTTGCAGTGGGCTATTAAGGTGGTTGATACTCAACCTATTCTTGCCCTAAATTCTATATTACCTCAAACATATGAAGAAATATATTATGAAATCACAAAAAAAAAACATACAAAAGAAAAAAATTATGTCATGAACTATAGCCAGAAAACTTTAATTAAAAATTATGTAATAGAAGTCTTTACAAAAATAGAAGGGTTTTGGCATCAAAACCCAACCCTTTTACATTTCAAATGATGCAATATATAGGGAAAGCTAATCTTGTAAATGTCACTATTCTAAATGAAATAAATTCTAATAATAAACCTACAGATAAATACAATATTTAATTTATTGCAGGAGTTGATTGAAAGTCTTTTGCCTCCAAATCTAGGAATTGGCTCATTGATTGTTGATTGATTACCTTTATTCTTGAAATTTATTGCTCACTTTTTTTCACAAATCTCCCTTAATCTTCTACTTGTTGATGTTTTACCTTATAATATGGAGGTTGTTGAAGTTTCTCCCTAAAACTCAGTTAATATGGCCATAATCTGGTTGACTGATCCATTTTACAAAATTGATTAATCCCTTGCCTTTTGGTAAAATCCTCTGATAATTAAATTAATTGTATTTCAGGTGCTTAATCATTGTCGTTAAATTTGAAAAGTTTGGTAAAATCCTCTAATAATTCAATTAATTATCATTCAGGGGCTTAATCCTTGTCATAAAATTTGAAAAGAATTTGCAAATTGTTGATTTTTTGTCACTCTTTAGTTTTCAAAAATATTAATTTTAAGTTTTTGGGAATAAGATATTTTGATGAAAACATTTCCCAAAAATCTATAAAATCATATTTCCATAAAAAAATAATTCTTCCCTGTGGTTTGAAAAACCATGTCTTCAATAGAAAACCATGTATTTTTTTGACCTGTAAAACTGTTCTTTTCTTCATGAATTCCATAAATCAAATCTCGAAATATTTCCTTAAATAAGGTTTTCTCTATAAAACCATTCATGGTTTTGAAGACCATGTCTTGTAATAATTCTCCATTGTAGGATTTAGCTGTTTCTGAATTTCATAAATGAAATTTAAAACAATTTATTCAAACCATCAATGGTTTTCATATTGTGTTTTTCCCACTATTGGTATACTTATGAATAAATGAAAATTCATAAATAATTTTCATTTTTCTATGAAAACCATTTACTAGTTAGCTTCCCATGGCTTTGAAAATCATGTCTCTGACCATGTTTGGTAAACTATGAAAATATGTTTTCATATCCCCTTTTTTACTTATGTAAAAACTTTGAATAATAAATCATCCAAATTTTCTATTCACGTGGATTATTCTCTTTACAATTCCTTTTTTCCTTATATCCACAACGTAAAATTTTTATTTATCTGCTCCGTAAAATTTTATTTTCACTTTTGTAAAATTATTCCACAAGGAGAAAACATTTATTTATAGCAGTTGAAACTCCATGGCTTGTATTGAAATGTACCTCTGGAACATGTATCATCATTTTACCTACACAAAAATATATTTCAATTGTTGGCCTAGCATCCTCTTACCTCAAACTTCCACCCATATTCTCATTTCAGAAGAAAAAAAAAAAAAAGAGCTATAAAAATCTTCCCTCTTATCCCTTCGATGGAGACTTTAATTTTTTTTTAATTTTTTTTTTCGTGTCATACCTCATAGACATTTTCACCTTATATTTTTAAATTCAAATCAAGGTGATAAATGGTATGGCAATAGTATTACAGGAGAGTAGTAGGTGGTAAATTCTTTAAGAAGGGGATCCACAATACATGAGATAGGGGGGGGTAGGTTAAAGGTTGGATCGGCAGGTCCCCTAACAAACCATCAATTTATTACTTGACACATCTCAAGGTATTGTTATATTATGGCATTTTAGTGTGTGAAATGGAGGATGGGGACGTAGCTTTGGATGGACATAAATAATATTTTTATAATACATGGAATATGAAATAATGAGATAAATAAATAATATTAATAAATAAATGGGATTATGGTAAAATGGAAAATGGGTGAATAAGTAAAAATAATTGTAGGATACAGTAAAATAGATCAAACAAAATATGGGGATATGACAATAAGGGTTAAAAGTGAATGGAGTGACGGGTAAACCAAAAGTGAGAATAAAAATATTACTTCTGGGAGAAATATAATATTTGGGAATATGTAGAAAGGGACCAAGGAATTTAGATAAAAATTAAGGCTAGATATCGGTTTTGGAATAGACATTATTGGATTTAAGACTAGAAATGAAAATGGATATTCACTAATTTTAGCTCATGGAGGACATGAATATTCTGGAAGATTGATTAAGTGAAGGATTTAGGTGATGGGAACTTGACAGAAATTTATATATATACCTTAAAATTTAGCCGAGAAATCACTTAGTGGGTTTTGAATTTTTTTATAACTTTTTAAAGGTGTCAGAAAAAGTTACAATAGACACTATGACCCAAATTATTTTTAAAACTATTTATAAAAAAAATATATATTTTCCAAAAATTATAGAGATCCCATATACTCTTATTTACTCTGTTATGTTAACTATATGGGGAAGCCAATGCTAAGAAGTTTCGATTTGAATGGGTCCCTTAATTCACTAGGTTATTAAAGGCAGTATCAGTTTTAAATGGGAAAATATCTTAGCACCAAGTCTACAAAGAGAATTCATGTTGTCTTAGGAAGCCCCATATGGGCACTACCCAATATTATTCATGTCTTCCTACCTAGTAGACACTATCTATGTTATGACCCTTTGTCCACTCATGATGTAGCATCGATCTCCTTCAGAATAACCTATACATATTTACTTTTCGAAACAATGGGATAAAATGTGCAATTATCATTTCTATGATATTTGTAATATTTTTATGATTCCTCTACATGTGATGTTAAAAAGTCAAGTTCCTCATAGAATTACTCATGAATGGTATATAAATGAAGAGTACTCTTATTCATATATATGGATGTGAAGATACTCCTCATCCATTTCCTATGTATATTCCTAAAAGGTGTACTATTACAAAAATATCATATCATATCATTGATATTGTTGTTGCTTCTATCCTAAAAAACAACTAGAAGAAGATTTAGCCCTATTTTCCTATCCCAATGGGAATCTATACACTTGTAATTCCACAACGTCTTTTACTTGAAGCTCAATAACTTGAAAGTATTAATTTAGATCTAAAAAAATGATCCCAAAGGGATGTCTAAAAAACAATGCTCTTTAATTAAATTGGTATTATATATCCATGACCATTCTTCTTTTAATATTATGTCAAGGAGCTAGATTTTTTAAATAAGGGATAAAGAGAGTATAGGAGATTTAAGATCTACAAAAGTAAATAATTTTGTTAACTTACAATGAACAAAATAATGCATTCTTAAGAAAAATAGCCAGAATACAGGGGTTGGCTCCAAACTCTAGTAATAGCTAGGTAAAATCTTGATCCATTAAGGATATTGCATCCCTTAGTAAATAAACAAAACTTAAAAGCATTGAAGAACAACATGATGAAGAGGAAAAAATAACAATAAAATAAGGAACAATAAGATAAGAAATAACAAGGAATGAAAGAAAAGGAAAAGGAAGAATCACTTAGGAAAGAAAAATAAGAAGAGTTGAGGAAAGAGAAATTCTTAAAAGTAGAGCAACTAAAATAGGAAAAAGAATTGAAGAAAGAAAAAGTGTTGATGATAGAAGAGGAATTGAGGAAAATAGAAAAATTAAGATTTAATATAAATGATTTTAAGAAAGAATAAGAAATGAAAGGAAAAGAGAAATTACAAAAACAATAACAATCAAGAAAGGAAGTCAAGAAGAACATTTGAGAAAAGAAGAGTAGAAGTATATAGATAAAATATCATTTACAAATGAAAGAAGAGAAGAGGAAAAAGGAATTAGAGAAGAAATATAATAACAAGAATGACACAAAGAAAACAAAAATGGAACTAAGAATATATAAAAGGATATGACTCAAAAAAACTCCTAAAATAGGTGGTGCGGGAGAAAATAATATTTAATATTGGGCCTAGAGGGTCCATAACTATAAATTTTCCTACACACATTGATTTAGATACCCTACCAAAAATGGAAAGCATATTCATCCCAGTAAGTACTTATGTCTTTCATATAAAAAGGAAAAAAAGTAATGTCAAATCCAAAGGGAAAAGAAGAAAAGTAGAGTAATTTGAAAGCTTGCACTAGGACCCATCTATCATATGGAATAATTCCCATTTAAATGATAAAGACTTTGAAAAAAAATACACCATACATATTAGGGGCATTTGTAGATGAAAAAAACTAGTAATTTAATAAATTCACCACACAATTGAAGGAAGAGAAATATTGTGTTATTGTATTAAATGAGCAATTCCGGAATTAAAAATTGTCATTAGAAGAAGAACACAAAGAGAATGTTAGTCAACAAGTAAAACAAGTAGAAAATTATGATGATGATGTTTTCATGATTAAAGAAACTCATGATATATAAATTCCATCTCTAAAGGAAGAGCATTCTAAGAAGACTATTGAAATGCAACAGTTAAAATAAAGAAAAATAATAGAGCTCTCTCGGTATAAACAAAAAAAATACTCTTAAAATACATGTTGAAGAACTAAAATCCAAGTAGGGAAGTATTGATTTTCCGAATACTTAAGCCTTATTAATCAATAAGAAATTATTTATTTTACAAGATCGATTTTATAAAAGTTGAATGAAATTGATGCATTAAAGGATAGTATCACCCATTATTCTAAGCAAATAAAGGCTCGAAAGATGCATAGGTCACTTATGATATTCTAAAATTGTGGGAAGTAACATATTACAAAGTCAATAGATGAATAGAAAATCCATTATCAATTCTCTCTATATGTTTGACTAGGTAATTATTAGTTTACATAGAAAATCATATTAGACTAACACTTAGTGTACATAAATTTGGGGTGGAGTACTTAACATTAGAAAGGATTTTGAAATACCAACTCTACAAGTTCATGGTAAAATATTTCCACTAACAATCTGTTTGAGTGGTGTAGAAATAATGAAAAAAACATAGTACATACATTGAAGATATTAGCAACTAGAATTCCAACTTAATTCGAGACTCAATATATAAGCCTAAACAATGTTTAAACTCTATAATTTCCTACATGACAATAATAAAGAGAGGTCATCTCAGAATCCACTCAATTATATTCATATGGACATAATTTAGAAATTACACATCCCACCATTGCTACTCAATTACTTGAAAACATTGTTGTGTAGAGTCTTGTCTGGAAAAAAAAGAAAATCAACAAATAATCTTTTAAAACCAAGGAATATGTGCCTACTTGTTATACTTTCATTTATTTTCTTCATTATTTGTATATGTTAGTTAGAAAGAAATAATAACTTCTCCTTGTTTTTAAGATATAATTATATGCAGAAACTTTATACACAGAAAAATGGTGGGAAAAATTTGTACTAAAGACTAGATATTCCTTTCAACCTTTGGTTATATTATGGTGATGACCAAAGTATTTTTCGGAATAAATACCTATGTGAATGAATGCTTGTATAGAAAACATTTCTATGAGTTGTACAAATTTCTAATTTACGCAATTTTACAATAAGTTTATTTCCATCAATTTGTTGTGATCCCTTAATATGTGCATAAGTAAGACAAACGGTTACCTATCTGCTACCCGGATAATTATTTATATGTTAGTGGATTATGTTGGTATGTTTTATAATTGTTGAAGTTAATGAATTTCTTTTGATAACTTTAGTAATCGATCTTTCTTCTTATATCACTTTTTGATTAATTTTATGCTCTGAGATGGAATAGATAGTTAATATAGATATTTTAAATAGATTATACATAGTTACTTTTCCAATTTATTTAAATATGAATTAGATTTATTTTTATCATATTTTGAGGATTTGGAATCAATTTCCATTTCCTTTTAGTGGCCAATTGATCCCACAATTTAGATGAAAACTACTATAGAAAATGAGAGCGAGTCTAATTCAAACTAATCATTAGGTAGTTTTCCCTCGTTGAAGAAGGAATTTTCTGTCCTTTCAAAATATATCTAGGTTCTCTAGCCCTTAGTCGTCATGTGGAATTGCATTTTCCTTCCCCTCACTTTAGCAATATCCATAGTTCTCAATGCCATGGAGGTGTACACATACAAATTTACATCAAATTTCAGAATAAATAAGTATGGCTCCCACATAACACTTCAAGCTCCCAGGCCATTTATTCAAGTCTATATCCAGTCCATTAAACATTTTCCCATGCATTGGCTTCATTTTAGAATATCATGACCTTCTATCTAATATAGGCACTATTTCTATCTAGAATTTTAATTCTGGCTTCACTTGAATTAGTGACATGGTTAGGAACATGTGCATAAATTTTCAAAAAATACAAATGAAATACTTTATCTACTTGGATGGAAGTATGAAATGAAATATTCTACAAAACTAGTCATATCCTAATCAATATAACAAAAAAACCACAAACTAGGTACCAACATAGTATAACTACCCAACCTCAATGAGTTTTTCTATGCCTCTTTTTTTTTATAATGCTATTGTCCACTTCATTTTGATGAGAGAGGCCCTACTTAATCTCACCATTGTTTTTTCTAACATGGTTCTTACAAGGAAGTTATTAGATGTTATAAAGAAAAAATTGCATAAATGAGTAATTTCTCATACTTATTTTATCACAATTTCATAATAATGAAAAAAAATATTTCATAATTGAGAAGGTTCTTAGTGAGTTGGAAAAAGTTTATAATTGAGCATGAAACTTGTGCATGCTTGTAATTGCTTGATTCACATGTCATCATGTATATCCATCAGTTTTATCCACACAATTTACATGCCACCAATCCTAACTTTTGGTGGCCCTAACTGTTAGATAGATTCATCCTCCCATATCTAAAAATGGTCTTTATAATGAGGCTCTCTCAGGGGTGGAGGAAGAGAAGATAGTGATGGAATCTTTTCCTACAAAAATACTAGACTAGGCCACCACATGTCATAGATCCATGTGTATATTTTGTGACCATGCTCAATTATTCATTATGTCGGGCATGGGTATCCTCACCTTAGTGATGATAGATTTATGATTGATAGTTCAGTTATCAAATTTACTCTTCTCTAGTCCCTTCATCCTAAACACTTCCTTACATGTTGATACTTGATTGTAATGCATTTCATCCATCATTTTATCTTCATACCTCATGCTTTAGGGGCCATCTATTATAACCCTCTTTTCCACTTCATTTGAGTGAGAGAGACCCTATTTCAACTTACCTCATTTGTTGGCTAGAATGCATCCCCTTTCAACCTTGAGTTTTCTCCCATGGGTCTTACAAGGAAGTTATTAGATGTCATAGGGATGAAATTACATAATTGAGTAATTTATCATAATTATTTTGTTGCAATTTCATAATTGAGAAATAAACTCATAATTGATAAGAAGTTTCTTAATGAGTTTGGAAAATCTTATAATTTAGCATGAAACTTGTGCATGTCTTGTAACTTGTTTCACATTCCATCATGTCTATTCATAAATTTTATTCATCCAATTCACATGTCATCAATACTAACTTCTTATGTCCCTACATGTATATATTCCTCCTCCTAGATCTAGAAATGGTCTTTATAATGAGACTCTCTTGTTGGGTGTGCAACCTGATTATCTTCTGTATTCAAAGGTTTCAGCCAGATGTATACCCCAGGAAGACTGTACACCCCTCCACGTGGGGGATCTAGGGTGGCCAATCTCCCCTGGCTTGGGGAATTTGGGGGCTAGCAGTCCCCCAATGGGGGCTCGGGGGTGGCACCCCCAAAGCTAAAAACAGATGTAAAATTGCCTTGTAAAAGTCTAGTAATTTCTAGTCAATCTGGGTCATTCATTAGGCAGATGATCTGACAGTAGAAGTTATATTTAATTTATGGCTTTTGCCCTAGAAGGCAACCCCTCACTATATATGAGGGAATTATATTGCGTATATGTAGATCTGTATTCTGAGTGAGGAAAAGAGAGGAGATTGAGATCGAAGAGGGAGTTATAGGGCATTTGTTTTAGTTTGTATCTCTTAAGTTTGATAGATAATATAATAAAAGAAGGACTAGCTATTTCTCCATGGACATCGCCCAAACGGGGTGAACCACGTATATATGTGTCTCTCTTGTTTTATGCATTTTCTATGTTTATATTTTTGCAATATTTTATGTGTTCCATTGCTCTGTAATATATAATTTCATAACAACTGGTATGAGAGGCGAAGGTCCATTTGGTTGATAAACTCATAGGAGAGAAGGGTTCCTTGTTTGAGTGGGAGCAATGGCAGAAGGTGGTAGGTTTAGGGTCGAAAAATTCAACGGCCAAAACTACCAGTTGTGGAAGATGCAGATGGAAGATTATCTGTATCAGAGAGATCTATACCTACCATTGAGTGGAAAGACAAAGAAGTTGACGAGTATGACAGACATAGAATGAAATATTCTCAATGGAAAGGCACTTAGAACAATACAGTTGTGCCTAGAAGCATCAGTAGCGTTTAATATTTCAAAGGAAACGACAACAAATGGTTCAATGTCAACATTGGCGAAACTATATGAAAAACCCTCGGCCTTAAATAAGATATTTCTTATGAAGCGTTTATTTAATGTGAAGATGTCAGAAGGTGGATCTGTTGCTGATCATTTAAATGATTTTAATACAGTTACAAGTCAGTTAAGTTCTGTAGGGGTATCTTTTGATGATGAAGTTAGGGCTCTGTTATTTCTGTGCTCATTTCCAGAAAGTTGGAATGGTTTAGTTATGGCCATTAGTAACTCTGTCTCTAGATCTAGTACTTTAAAGTTTGATGATGTCGTCGGGGCAATCCTTAGCGAGGAAATGTGAGGGACAATCTCCGGTGAGATATCAGGTAATGCTTTGACTGCAGAGATTAGGGGAAGAAAAATGGTAAGAGGAAAGAGCCCTAGATATCGCAGTAAGTCAAGAAGAGGCAGATCTAAGTCCAGGTCGGGGATAGTGTGCTGGAAATGTGGGAAGAAAGGACACCTAAATAAAGATTGCAAGTCTTGGAATGGAAAAGAAGGAGACACATAGTAAGAAACTAATCATGAAGCGAATGTAACAGGTGATGTGTTGCAATATGCTTTGATTCTTTCATTAGAAAATATTATTGATGCCTGGGTGGTAGATTCAGGGGCCTCATTACATGCCACACCTAATAAGAAACATTTTCATGATTATGTTCAAGGAGATTTTGGACAGGCTTGATTGGGTGATGATAAACCCTGTAAAATCATTGGAATGGGTACAATTTCATAAAATAGTAGAATGGAAATCAATGGCTATTGGAGGAGGTAAGTCATGTTCCAAATCTAAAGAAAAATATGATTCCAACAGGGTAGTTGGGAGGTGAAGGTTGCATAACTACTTTCATAGATAAAACCTGGAAGGTCACTAAAGGATCCCTGGTAATAGTGAATGGAGGAAAGGTTGGTACATTGTATTTATGCAATGGTATTTCTAATTCTATTAATGCTTTAACCTCTACAAGAGAATATATGACATTTTGGCATCATAGGCTCGGGCACATGAGTGAGAAGGGGATGTAGATTATTCACACAAGAAATTTGTTGCCAAGTTTGAAGCATGTTGATTTAAAATTCTGTGAGAATTGTGTTTGTGGAAAATAGAAGAGAGTTAGATTCCTTAGAGTTGGGAAAGAAAAGAAGAGCGATAAAATAGAACTTTTGCATACAGATGTATGGGGACCTACTTAGTTATCATCTCTTGGTGGCTCTCATTATTATGTTACTTTTATTGATGATGCAACCATAAAAACCCGGATTTATTATATTCAAAATAAATATGATGTATTTTATACTTTCAAGAAATGGAAAGCTTTGGTTGAAAATGAGATAGGAAAAAGGTTGAAGTGTCTCAGATTAGACAATGGAGGTTAATATTGCAGCAAAGACTTTGATAGGTACCGTTCTAAGAATGGAATTCATAGAGAGAAGACAGTTCTAGGAACACCACAAGAAAATGGTGTGTCAAAAAGGATGAATAGGACAATCATGGAGCATGCAAGGTGAATGCGATTGCATGCAGGATTGCCTTTACAGTTTTGGGCAGATGCTATAAATACTATTGTTCATATAATAAACATAGGGCCTTCAAGTTCCTTGGATGGTCATATTCTAGAGGAGGCATGAACAGGTAAAAAGGTAAACTACTCTTTTTTAAAGACTTTTGAATGTGAAGCCTTTGTCCACATTAATAAAGAAAGTAGAACAAAGCTTGAGGCAAAATCAAAGAAATGTACCTTTATTGGATATGTTGTTAATGATTTTGGTTATCGCTTTTATGCTTATGAAAAACATAAAATCATTAGGAGTAGAGATGTAATATTCAATGAAAAGGTCTTGTATAAGAATCAATTGTTCCCCAGTCATGCTTTATGCAATTATGAGGGACAGTGACTACTAGCCTAGAAAATTGCGCAATGTAGTCACTGAGCCTGTAGCCATTGCCAGCTAAAATTGTGCATTGCGCAATTCCAGCAGTCAGCCTGGATTGTGCATTGTTCAATTCTAGTGGCCAATAATGCCTCCTAGATAGCCCAAATTTCATTTTGTGTAGTTTTGGCAGCCAATCAGCCATCCTCCTAGAAGAAATTGTGCAATCCTTGCCAATCAATTCCCAAATTTTATTTGGTTTTCGCTAATAGATTTCTTGCCATGCATGTTGCTTCGTCTCCAAATCTACTAGGTGTTATTCACCTCTTGAAAATTCAGGATCAATATCCTCTAAGTGAGTAGGATCAAAGACACTGACGAAAATGCAACTAGAGCAACAGTTGAGGAAGTGTCTACAAGTTTATTGATCTATGAGGATACCAAGATGGTTCTAGACAAGGACATTAAGATGAAATGGCAAGAGGTTAAGGATGCATTTTCAGATATATTTGGGGATTTCCTCGAAGACTTCCAGGTGTACATGAACATTGACAAGTCTGGCTTGTACCAGATTGCATGCAAATACCTCGTGTTCCCATGCATGGACATGATCCACTAGATCGTCTCACACATTGACCTTGAGATGATGACCTTGAGTAGTGTCAGTGGGACAAAAACTAAAACCTTCAGGACATAGGATTATGATGAGATGTATCATATGTGGGAGCCCCTAACCATCATGGAGACTCCCTTCATCTTACCCAACAACAATGCCAACTCCAGAGACATTCTAAAGAACTGGGTAAAAGAGCTGGCTAGATTCGGGATGACACCCAACCAGATCTACAAGATGCAAATACTGCGAAAGGTGTATCAATACTTGGTCATATTTACATGTCAAATGTATGGCCAAGAAAGCACAGAAACTTTCCCACATAGTTGGGTGATCACCTGGACCAACTAGCCAGAGTGGGAAAACCATGCAAAAGTGGTCCAGCATGTTGGCTCATCAGCTAAGGGAATAGGTAACAAGGGCTCGACAGTCGCCCAAAGGTATGCAATCATAAATCTACATATCCACCTACATCTTGGATGCAGTCTATGCCCAACAGGTGTTCCTAGTCTTGTAGTGGGCATGGTCACCAACAAAGACTGCTATGAACACTTATTGTAAGATGTTGTCCAAATGCAGCTTCATAGAGTTATCACATGGTTGTCCAATGATTTTGTTACCCCGATTTACAAGATGATATTCGAACATGATCCACCTTGCATGTCGATGGCAACAATGGATGCACTAATAGACATAATTGATTAGTATGCCTCACTGTCTGACACCTTCATAAAAATGTAAAACATGGAGAAGCCTCTGCATGTTCTACAAAATTTTTCCTTTGATGTGCTCATTGTGTAGGAATTAGCATATCACATCTTGGCAGGATTGACAGCTAGGCTGCACCGAAAGAGGAAGGCACCTTGGCTTCTTCTTCCTTTACACATTGGGTTATACGAGATATGGAGCTTCAAGCATGCAGATGTCGAAGTAGAATAGATGAAGAAGTATCCATTCGACCTTCGATGTTACAATCCATATGACTCGCATCGTCTTGTGAAAGATCACTGCACGAGAGTACAATTTACCTAGATCCACGGAGCATTTCATTGGGCAGAGGAGGACCCATGGAGATATTTCTATAGTTTCTAAAGACCTAATGAACAGGCCAGATTTGCTATGAAATGATTAGTGAAGTAGCATGCAACAACATCCCAGAGAGCATTAGAGGCAGCAACAATAGTAGAGGTGAACATACTAGTGCATGACAAGGGTAAGAGGAAGATTGTCAATCACATGGAAGAAGAGCAAAGCTGCAAGTTCCAAGTAGATCCACTTGTAGAGAAAGAAGCTATGGCTATAGAGGTGAGGAGGAAACAATGTGATAAGTGAAATGCACAAAGGTAGAGAGAGAAATAGAGAATGGAGGAAACAAAGGAGTTGCATGAGTTGAAGGAGAAACTCTAGAAGAAACAAGAGCTATGCAAACAGGAGAGGGAAGCACAAAAAAATAGGTACAACAGGGGGCACAACATGTACATATGGACGAAACAGTGCCCGTACAGGTAGTGGACTCATCAGAATAGCTGGCATCAGCTGAATAGGGTGAACCAGCATAAGAGCAGAACTTTGCTCACGACATAGAGAAAGCACTTGAACATATGGATATGGACATGGAGCTATAGGAGTTAGAGCAGGACATTGACCTCATGCCTCACCACTAAGAGTTTGACCCACTAGCTTCACTGCATCTAGAAGATGAGCAAGTCCCAAGTGACCAAGGAGACACAAAGATCCTTGGAGATAAGTTGGAAGGAGATATAGAAACATCTCATTCGTCAAGTCTAAACATAGAGTTGTGAAATAATTTAGAGTGTCAACTCCGAAAGATCATATATCTCCTGCGTAGTTTGAAGAATGAGTAATCATCTCTGATGTGCAAAAACATCCAACAGCCTTGGCTGATGCCACTAGATCATATTCCGAAGGCACTAGATCAAGTGTTTGCTTTCTAATAGCTGAGAATGAGGGAATGGCCAAGGAGCTATATACAGCCAAGCAAGGAGGAGAGTTGGTGATAGCACCCACCCGAGGAGAACTGAAGAAGGAAACACTAGATGAAGTATTGTCCCTTGACATAGTTATGCGGGCGTTGTATTCCAATTTTGGTACCGTGCATAAGGCAGTTGTCCATATCAACGAATGGTATAAGAAATGTGCTAGAAGATCACGTATCTTGTCGAATGTGCATGCTGGTACTGATTACATTCAAACATGGATGATGAGATACAAGGGAACCCTACTTCACTTGCCTAAGATGATGAACCCCAGAGCGGTTGAGTTGAAGGTATGCATCTAGAGTCAGACCTGGAACTATGAAGAGCTCTCACAGCTCATCACTAGTCTAGAGGATTCCCATGCACATGTGTTCAAGATTGTGGATGTTGTAGTGCACACACATGCGATCCCATATATTGGGACTCTTACATAGGTGAAGACAAAGGCACAGGTCTGAATAGAGCTTGATTTTTAATTTGATGAGTTGATGCGCATAGCCACCAGCCCAGACTTGCCGATCAATGCAGACACCATGCACAAGTATGTTGTTGGTCTGTACGCATTGAAGACAACGATACACATGCTTTCATATGAGTTGGACAGAGGAGCTTGAGCAGTGTACCAAGATGCTGTGGAGGCAAGATTCAGGTTCTAGAAAGATGTCACCTTGGAGTACACAGACACCATCACGGACTACTGATCTTGGCATCAATACACTATTGTTGATCATCATGAAGATGTTGAAGACTTGGAATTCCCATAGTTGTCTGAGTCATAGTGATGTCTTGCATGGATTGCTCAAACCATTTTGTCTCACATGGGTACATGTGCATTGTAATGTAACATCTTATCAGGTGTAATTCAAGTGTCAATAGTTGGATGTAACAGTCATAGAGTAGATGAAAATTCATGAGGGTAGATGAACTGTCACAAATGGGAATGTCAAGGGTTGCCCCACCCTTTTCTATAAATAGTACCTCATAACTCATTGTAAAGGCTTTTGGTCAGCCAAGCTTTCGATAGGACTATCTTAGAGAGAGCTTGGATAGTATTGTAATGAGCCTTGGATTCTCCACTGCGTAGAGCTAGTACATCTCTTTGGAGGAGTAGGTGGTTGTGGTTGTAACGTTCCTCTATCAGAACTAGTGGTTGGACATGGATGTATTGTATGACTGGATGTTACACTTCTTAATATAACAAGAGCCAAGATGTTTCATGCATATGTTGTATTGTATTTCAGCTATCTGTTTACTCTAAATGGTATATGTATTTGTTTTATTATGCATGCATGTATAGCAATTTTTGTGTATGTGTGTATGAATTTTTCTTAAATGTGTTGTTGGTTTAAAAATCACTTTGGATTTCTACCTAACTTTCCTCGCATGTTGTGATGCATCTTTGCTCATGTGTTCCCTGCTTAACTCTGTGCTATCATAAGTTTCCAAGGGGTGCACTCATCTCAACCCCCATGTGTTAGAACCTCTCATGCCCATTACCTGGCTTACCACATATGTCACACCCTTGCTACCAACAAAGATATACTACTTGCCTCTATGCAAAATGGTGGTCAAGGTATTACTTTACAACCCACTACTAGGATTCCTAGACCAAATGATCTGAGATCTAATTGGGACTTCTTACCGGAGAGATCCCCTCACATGTTGGTAGTTCTAGCATCGTCAAGATTTATGGCACTAGAAGGAGGGCCATATGAAAATATATTTCCACTCATCCTATTTTGAACCTTTACATATCTACCATGGAGTCTTGCACTCTTCTCCCTTTGCAATGTTTTTTGAATTCTGAATCTGTTACCATCACAAGGGAGTTTTTCAATAACTTGTCCACTTACACGTATGATGGTAAAGGAGAAGTGGCATAGACTGAGTTTTTGCATGACTTTCTTTCCATTATTTATGAGGAATATGAATGTTCTGACGAACAAGAAAGTTTGTTGCTTACATACACAGTTCACGAATCTCCATGTCAATGGTTGTGCAGCCTGTTGGCTAACAACATGCACTCACTTGAGCACTTCTGTGATCTCATCGAAGATACTTTATATCATTTTTATCTAGACCATCTTAACCAAAAATTGTTACAACAACAGAAAGCTCTACATGAATCGCCTATGGATTTTTGGTAGTGCTTCTGTTATTTGTAGTTTCAAGCTCCGAAGAGTCAGATGAAATTTTTCTATCTCTCGGACTGATTCCAGTATTGTGTTAAGAAATCTGATCATCCCAATAAGAAATTTGAAATAAATCCTAGCTCAATATTCTTCAGTGATGGATTTGCACAATCACAGATGGATATGGTCATTGTCACACATGATTTTCCACCTTCCCCTAATCAAACAGCTCCACCACTGTAGAGTGATGTGGGATATCATGCTTGTACATCTCTTCAGCTGTCACATTCTCCCAATATCACTTCGCTTAATTTTCATGCAAATTTGGTTGTGATTCCATCGAGTTATCATATACATTTTGTTCCACAATCTTTGTCTTCATACCTAGCTAATCCTTCGGATGATATTGTCTTGTGTTCTCCCATTCTGGATTCTACACTTGTTGTGAATGAGGAACAAGCCACTGATGGAGTTGGTGTTGCACAACCAACATATGTTATCATTCATGAAGAGTATGACTGGGAGCTTGAGCATCAACACTCAACGAAGGATGAATCCCTTCCATCTGAGCCTCCTCCATTCTCTCCTAACATTTTTCTTGAACCTGCCATCCATGATTTCACATGTGTATCTTCATCCACAGATGCACCCATAGTTGATCACTCGCAGGACACACCAGATGTTAGTACATCATTCGACAACATAGAGGATAAGTTATTCATTGAAAATCCTCTTGATATTTCATCTCCTTTTTTTGGAAATACAGAGGATCAATTTGTTCTCTTCTCATCTACCCCTCTATGTATTCATCATATCATGATGATGTCGATGAAATCATTGATTTTTCTGATCATGGATATCATGATCCATTTGCTCCCATATTCAATCACAACCATGATTCTATTACAGTTGATTTTTTGAAGCCATCAGTTTATGATGATTTATCTGATGATGAAGTTGAAACACCAAAGACTGTTGAGGCACTTCATCCTAAGCTGATTGTTATTTCAAGCCCTCTCTCTCTTGAGGTCGGTTTCACTTCCAACCAAGAAATTGTTCGATTACCCAAGGCTCCTCATCACTCATATATATGCATTGAAGATCAATCTCACACACAGATCATGCTTCCTCCACTCAAATTACATGATCCCATCGCTCGTGCATTGGAGGAATCTTACATTGCAAGCATGTGTGTGCAACACAAGTTATCTTTGTTTCTTTTATTTTCTTACATGTCACAATCAAGAGTATGTGTATGCTTCAAAGTTGAATGTAGTGTCGCACAACACGATGACAAGTCCATAGACCACATGTCATGCACTTGCACTCACTTGTGTCCTGTGGACACTTTGAAACATGAAGTGTGTTATTCTTCATTGTTATATATTTCTTGTTTTCTGGTTCACACAACTGGGTTGCTCGTGGACCAAGGCTTCACCAACATGGGTCAACCAATGAACTGGTGGCTACATTGGAAATATCACTTCACACAATCAGGCCCATGCACCATTAGCTTAGGAGTGGGAGTAGTTTTTTACTTTCAATTTTTTTTCTTGCATGCTTGTTTGCTTGTTTGTTTTCTTAATCGATTTTCTTTCACACTTACTTATGCTTTTGCTTTTCTTTGTTATTTTTTTTTCTTGTTTTTGTTTGCAGGTTAGTTTCGCATGAAACCATGTATGACTCTTGAAACAAGCTAGGTAAAGTACAAGAGGCCTTGTACTACTATCACTACTTGGTTGTCTGTCATCTAGCCTCTGTATGAAGAACTTGTTACTTTCAGTCCATGATATGTCAAAGGAAAATATGTGTTGTTCAAGGTGAACCTTGGTGAAAACACAATACTTCCATGCTAACTAGTGTCACATACTCTAGTTAGTTGTTTTTGGGTTAACCCTTGTCAACTTAGTCAAGTAGAGTAAGGTGAGGGGGAAAAGTTTAACAAGAATGTCATAGATACATAATAAAATACTTCTCTGAAGGAACAACCTCTTCTACTCTCAATAAGTTGGGATCCATCTTTTGCCTCTAAAATGAATAAGTGTTATGCACAGTTATGAAAAAGATAAAATGTGAAAAATGTAAAAAAAATGAAAAATGAATAAGATGAAAGAAGAGAAAGGCTTCCTCCGCAGAGAGTTGACACAAGTAACTCTATCGCGGTATTGACCAGGCTCGCTGGTAACAGAGCAATGCTTGTGTTCCTATGTGACTCTATTGGGGTACTATCTAGGCCTACTAGCATCAGAGCAACACCATATATGAAACTAAGACTCTGACGATTATATTGCTTGTGCACCAATATACCACTCAACCCCAATCGAAACAACTGTGATTCCTTGGCTTGGAATGTGTGTTAATTGACCAAGATCTTGGAAGATGCTACATCTTACAATTAGGCTAGTGTTATACCAAGATGAACTAAGAACTGAACAATACTTCTAGAGGTGTTAGACTTATTTTTCACGAACAAGGTGCATTCAGAGAACTAGAGTTTTTATGAGTGTGTTGCCAAGTGTTGAAGTGGCTACAACAACCCTCCAAAATTTTTCCTTAGCTTCATTTTGGAGCCTCCCTACCAACCTTTCACAGCAACATGTCTTCCTTTGTCAGGTAGACAAGCTTAAGTGATTTTCTTATAGGAAGACAACCTGTCTACCAAATCTTGTTGCATTCCCCTCAAAGATTGTTTCTCCAGAATTGGTCCAACTACATGCTAAGAATCTCCCTCAATAAATTGCACAATTCTGGAGGGAAACTAGCCTTCCCTCCAAAAATTGCACAATTCTAGAGGGAAAACAACCTTCCCTCTAGAAATTGCACAATTCTGTCTGATAGCTCTGATAGCTTGGTAGGTTCTAGAATTGCGCAAATCTATCAGTTAAGCTTCATCCATAAAATTGCACAATTCCTCCCAGTAGGACTCCTCAGCCCAGGGATTGCACAGTCCTAGGTAACAGTCAGCTTCTATGCCCATAAATTGCACAAATCTCATAGGAATTCAACGTAACTCCCTTCCATAAATGTGCATTTTCTCCCTACAGTTGAGTAGGTTGTTGCATGTGCAATTGGTTTGATGAGTTCCATCGAAGACAAAGGAAGCTTGACTTATGTGTACGACTTTATTTTTACCAGAATACAAAAAGGAAAAACGCAAAGGCATCTCATGATTTACGGAGCTATTTTTAGCAACTAGAGGTTACATGCAAACATCATTTTAGAACCTTTCCTCCATGTGTCACTTTTTCCTAGATTTGTGGCATGCATGTCACGAGCTTAAACGTTATTTATTTTATGCTTCACAGCTCATCTCTTCACAGTGATCTTGGAGCTATGACATCCCACAACACATCCAGGACTCTTCGACACATCCAACTCAGCTATTCATGGGTAAGTGGTCTCAACTTCTTTTTTACAACATTTCTGTCACTTTTTTTGTTTTCTCTTGTATGAGTGTTGTTTGCTTGATTTTTTTGAAAGCTTTCTTTCATTTACATGCATACTAGCTTGTACTAGCATCATTTTAGTTTTTGTTACTATCTCACTGTTGTCTCATGTCTGAAACTATTTTGCATGAACGGTCGTTAATTCAGTGACTCGCTTCACCCACATGCATGTTGTTCCATTTTTTAATCATTCATTCAATTTTTGCACGCATGATCATTTTCTTATGCTTGTAGTTAGTATCACCATGCATTTACTTTCACATTTTCTTTCACTTGCCCATTGACGGGTCTGGGAAGCCTTGGTCCGTACTCTGCCTCACCAAGATAACATTGTTCAATCCTAAGAGGGAAGGCTTTGTCTTCCCCTCAAGAAATGCACATTTATGCCCAGTGGTTGTTCCCCAAGCTTTCTTTGCACAATTCTAAGGGACAGTGGTTGCTAACCCATAAAATTGTGCAATGCAATTACTGAGCCTGCAACCATTGCCAGCTGAAATTGCATACTGTGAAATTCCAGTAGATAACAGTCATCTTGGATTGCACATTACGCAATTCCACCATCCATTCATGCCAACCTAATATACCAAACTTCCTTTTCTGCAATTCTAGCAGCCATTCAGTCATCCTCCTGGAAGAAATTACACGATCCTTGCCTATCAACCCCCAGGTATGTGTTAAGTTGTTCTTGAATTTGCTTTGGTTTTTGCTAATAGATTTATTGCCATGAATATCTCTTTGTCTCCAGATCTAACAAGTGTTCATCTACCTCTCAACAGTTTTATATCAATGGCCTCTAAGAAAGCAGGATCAAAGGAAACTAACGGAAGTGCAACTAGAGAAGATGTTGAGTGAGTGTTCATAAGTCTACCGATCTATGAAGATACCAAGTTGATTCTAGGCAAGGACATCAAGATAAAATTGCAAGAGGTTAATGATGCATTTGCAGGCACATTTGGGGAACACCTCGAAGACTGCCAGGTATATGTGAACATTCACAAGTTTGGCTTGTACTGGACTACACGTAGATAGCCCGTGTTCCCATGTCTGGACATGATCCATTGGATCATCTCACACATTGACCTCGAGATGATGACATTGAGCATTGTTAGCCAGATGAAGTTTGTAACCTCTAGCGCATATGATTATGATGAGATTTATTAGATGTCGGAGCCCGTAACCTTCATGGAGACTCCCTTCAGCTTACCTAGCAACAATGCCAACTCTAGAGACATTTTGAAGAACTAGGTAAAGGAGTTGGCTAGATTCAAGATGACACCCAAGCAAATCTACAAGATGAAGATATTGTGGAAGGTGTATCAATACTTGGTCATCCTTACATGTCAACTGTATGGCCATGAAAGCATGGAAACCTTCCCTCAGATTTGGGTGATCGTGTTGGACCAACTAGTGAGAGAGGGAAAACCGTGCAACTAGTCCATCATGTTAGCTCATGAGCTGAAGGAATATGTAACAATTGCTCAACAACCACTCAAAGGTATGTAAGTAGAAATCTACATGTCCACCTACATCTTGGATGTAGTCTATGCCCGACAGGAGTTCTTGGGCTTGAAGTGGGCATGGTCATCAATGGAGATTGCTGTGAACACTTATTGTAAAATGTTTTCCGAATGCAGCTTTAGAGGAGTTATCATATAGTCATGTGATCATTTTGTCACCCCAGTTTACAAGCTGATATTCAAACAAGATCCACCCTGCATGTCGATGGCAGTAATGGAGGCACTGATTGACATAGCTAATTGGTATGCCTCACCATCCGACACCTTCATACAGACGTATAGCATGTAGAAGCCTCTACATGTTCTACTAAAGTTTTCCTGGGATGTGCTCGTCATGCAGGAAGTAGCATATAACATCTCGACAGGATTGACAACTAGGCTACACCGGAAGAAGCAGGCACCTTGGCCCGATCTTCTGTTGTGAATTGGGTTATACGAGATCCAGAGTTTCAAGCATGCAGATGTCAAAGTAGAGCAGATGAAGAAGTATCCATTCGGGCTCTGAAATTACAATCCTTATGACCCGGATTGTCTTGTGAAATATCATTGCACAAGAGTACAATTCAACTGCATTCACGAGGAATTTCATTGGGCTGAGCAGGACCCATGCAGATATTGCTATGGCTTCTCCAATCCTAATGAATAGGTCATCCTTACTGTGGAATGGTTAGCAAAGCAACATGAAGAAGCATCCCAGAGAGCACCAGAAGTAGTAGCAACAGTAGTGGTGAACATACAAGTGTGCGACAAGGGAAAAAGGAAGATTGTTGATCGCATGGAGGAAGAGAAAAGATGCAAGTTCTGAGAAGATTGACTTGTAGAGAAAGAATCTATGGATATCTAAGCAAAGAGGAAACTTCGCGATAAGAAAAACATGCAAAGGCAGAGAGAGAAATGGAAAATGGAGGAAACAGAGAAGGAGTTGCATGAGTTGAAGGAGCAACTCTAAAAGGAATAGTAGTTGCACAAATAGGAGAGTGAAGCGCAACAACAACAGGTTCAGCAGGGGGTGCAACATGTGTAAATAGATGAAATAGTACCCATAGAGGTAGTGGACTCATCAATATAGATGGCATCTGGTGAACATGGTGAACCATCGCAGGAGTAGGACTTCACTCAGGAGATAGCGAAAGCACTTGAATAGAAGGCTACAGACATGGAGTAGCAGGAGTTACAAAAGGACATCAACCTCATACCTCACCACCAAGAGGTCAACCCACTAGCTTCACAACATCAAGAAGATGAGAAAGTCCCAAGTGACCAAGGAGACACTGAGATCCTTGGAGATAAGCCCGAAGGAGAGATGCACAACATTTCATTCAACGAGTCTCAACTTTTGAATATCATACATCTCCTGCACAATATTAGGAATGAGTGGTCGTGTCTGGAATGCACAAACATCTAGAAGCCTTCGTTGATGCCACTAGAGCATATTATCCCAACGCCACTAACTCAAGTGTTCACTTTCTGATATCTGAGAATGAGTGAATGGCCAAGGAGCTATAGACAGCCAAGCAAGGAGGAGAGTTGGTGACAATGTTTGCCCCAGTAGAACTGAAGAAGGAAATACTAGATGAAGTATTTTCTGTTGACACAGTTATGTAGGTGTTGGATTCCAAGTTTGGTACCATGCATAAGGTAGTCATCCATCTCAACGGATGGCAGCAACAATGTGCTAGAAGAGAATATATCTTGTCGAACATGCATGCTGGTATTGATTACATACAAACATAGATGATGACATACAAGGGAGCCCTGCTTCACTTGCCTAAGATGATGAAGCCCAGAGTGGTCGAACTGAAGGCACGCATTTGGAGTCAGATCCAGAACTATGAAGAGCTCCCATAACTCAGCACTAGTCTACAAGCTTCACATGCACATGTATTCAAGAATATGGATGTTGTAGTGCACACACATGTGATCCCATCTATTGGGACTCTCACCCAAGCAAAGAAAAAGGCATAGGCCTGACTAGAACTTGACTCATACTTTGACGAGTTGATGTGCATAGCCACCATCCTAGACATGCAGATCAATGCAAACACCATGTACAAGTATGTTGCTGGTCCATCCACATTGAAGACAATGATGCACATAATTTTAGATGAGTTGGATAGAGGAGCACGAGAAATGTAGCTAGATGTTATTGAGCCAAGATTTAGGTTCCAAAAATATGTCACCTTAGAGTACATGGACACCATTGCAAACTACCGATATTGCCATCAGTATGCTACTATTGATCATCACGAAGATGTTGAAGAGTTGGACTTCCCACTGTTGTCCGAGTGATAGTGATGTATTGCATGGCTTTCTCAAGCCATTTGTCTCACATGGGCACATGTGCATTTTAATGTAACATCTTGTCAAGTGTAACTCAAGTGTCAATAGTTGGATGTAATAGTCATAGAGTAGATGAAGAGTCATGAGGGTAGATGAATTGTCACAAAGGGGAATGTTAAGGGTCACCCCAACTTTTGCTATAAATAGTCCCTCATAACTCATTGTAAAGGATTTTTTTCATCCAAGCTTCCTATAGGACTATCCTAGAGGGATCTTGGATAGTATTGTAATGATCCTTGGCTTCTCCACTGCGCAGAGCTAGTACATCTCTTTGGAGGAGCAAGTAGTTGTGGCTATAACATTTTGCTGTTGGAAGTAGTGGTTGGACATGGATGTATTGAATGACTGGAACTTACACTTATTAATATAACAAGAGCCAACACATTTCATGCATATGTTGTATTGTATTTCAGCTATATGTTTACTCTAAATTATATATGTATTTGTTTGCTTACGCATGCATGTATAACTATTTCTATGTATGTATGCATGAATCTTTATGAAATGTGATGTTGGTTTAACCATCACTTTGAATTACTAGCTAACTTTCCTCCCATGTTGTGATCCATCCTTGCTCATGTGTTCCCTTCTTAACTTTGTGCTATCACAGGTTTCCAAGGGGTGCACTCATCTCAACCCCCATGTGTTAAAACCTCTCACACCCCTTCCTTGGCTTACCGCATATGTCACACCCTTGCTACCAACATAGATATATTACTTGCCTCTGTGTGAAATTGTGGTCAAGGAATTACTGTATGACCCCCTGTTGGGACTCCTACACCAAATGGTCTAAGGTCTAATTGAGACTTCTTACCGGGGAGATCCCCTGACATATTCTTGGGTCTAACACCATCAAAACAAAAGTAATTCCCTTAATGGAAAACCCCCATAACCCTAAAGTATCTTTGAGGATTTCTTCAGTTTCCAGGGTATTATCTCTAGTTTGTTAAGAATTATGGGAGAATAATAGTGCCTCTAACAACATTATTGAAGAAATATGCATTTTTTGGAATCCAAAAGCAACTAAGGCCTTTGAACATCTTCAAAAGGAAATGTTCCAAGCGCTGTCTTAGCTATACCAAACT
>APFE030392103.1:1107-27849 GCA_000404065.3 Pinus taeda | reverse complement strand
ATCAATTAGCTCATAACTGATCTTATCATCCTTAGTCTAATGGGAAAATTGAGATAGTGAACAAATGTTTGCAAGGATATCTCTTTTGCTTTGTATCTAATAAATAAATGTTAAAATATGACAGTTCTATGCAAAAATTTAAAAAAATCTTTGTAGAAACTTGAAATTTCTATGCAAAAAATTGAATGTACTTGTAGAAGATTGAGTGTACTTTGCATAAAATTGAATGGAACTGAATGTACTTTGCCAAAAGTTGAATGTAGTTTGCATAAAACTAAATGTACTTTTCAAAAATATGAATGTTCTATGTCGTTACAATTACTTAGAATGCATATTTCTTCTTCACAACTTTTCAGGTGAGTAATTGTAGATAGAGAATAAACTTAAGGAAAATATGAAGACAACCAAGCACAAATATAAGACATTTTCTCTCCTTCTTCACAATGAACGTGCTACACTCAACTTTGACGTGCTCTTTCTTAAATAGATGAGAAAGGATAGGAGTTACAAAATGAATTCATTCCTTGAGCCAATAATATGATAATTGAATTCCATGAAGGAGGAGTTACTTGAGGAGAAGTGTAACTCATCCCAAGAATACATAGAGAGGTACACTTGCCTTCAGGAGTCACAATTCAAATTAAGGAGAGAGAGTTACACTTAGACATGAGAGACTATTTGGTGATAGTTACAAATCGAATTGAGTGGAGTTATAAATGCATTAATGAGGAGTTACACTTTTGCCATATATTGAATTAGCCAGGGAGATTTATATTCTCTTAAGTGTGGAGTTACTATTTTTCCAAGAGAGAGGTTCAATTTGCTAAGTAAAGGATTCTCAATTTAATTTACTTATTGTATGAGAGAATTCATTTTTTATTAATCTATTAATGGTGAATTATTTTGGATTATTTTATAAACAATAGTGTCATAATAATAATAATAATAATAATAATTGTAAGGATAAAAATGTTATTTCTTTACTTGTATAATCATGATTGATTTGATTTTAAAGTGGATTCCATATTTTGAGATCATCCTTGATAATTTAGACATGATTTTCTACTTTTGGAAAGTCACTTCCAAATTGAGATGTGACTTACTATTTTTGGAAATTTATATTAGAATTGTTAGAAATGAAATTTTATTATAGGTGGTTCAAAAAGAACTGAAAGATATGATTTCTTCTAGGATAAATTCATCCCTAATCTACCAAATTTTAACATTCCCTCTCAGCTAGGGAGGAATTTCTTTCTGCATCAAAGATCTCTAGTTCCTCTGGTCTTTTTCATTCATATATGCTCAACTCTTATCCGTAACATCTGTAACGATGAAGTCACAATCTAACGAAGAATCATCCACTTGACACAAATTTGGAAAGGAATGGATCATCACATGTCACATAGACAAGGATTAAACTTAGCCAATTTTCATCTAAAAAAATATGTTATATAACATAGACATCACATAGACAAGACTAAAACAAGTCACACAAACAAGAATAAAACACAAACAAGTGTCAAGTGGTGGAACACTTGCATCCTAGTCAAGTCACACAAGAAAGTCTCATTACACCTATTGTCCAGATAGGTGACTCTTCTCACATCCCATACTATGAATCATATGCATACAAAGGCCTACTCTTGTGCCACACACTACATAAGAGGTACCTCATCCTCATGAGAATTTTGGCATCATTCTCTAATGATGTCAGCTATGAAATGGGGGAAAGGTAGATGAGTGTTCTCAATTAGGTGTGACCACTTCCCAGAAGGTTCACACCCATATGTCCAAGTTTCTCTCTAAAAACTAATAACTTTCCTTTTGGTAAAAGCTTGGTAAGTATGTCAATGATCTACTTACCAAAGGAGATATGATGGAGTCTCATTTCTCCTCTCTACACAATATCCTGAATATAGTGATACTTGATATCAATATGCTTGGAATTTTCATGAAATTTAGTACTTTCTAAAAGATGAATCCCACTCTTATTGTCACAATATATAACAATTGTGTCTAGAACTTGCTCAAATAATTCCCCAAAAATCTTTCTCAACCAAAATTTGTCACAAATAGCCATGCTAGCAGCAGTGTACTCAGCTTCAGCCATACTTATTGTAATAGACTTTTTCTTTCTAATCATCTAAGAGATCATGGAAAATACCAAGCCAAAGTAGCACTCAAAATTAATCTTTAAATCAATAGAGTTACCCGCTCAATCAACATCAATATATCCATGAAGTATTTCATTTTTAGCAGTATATTTCAATCTTAGATTGATAGTACCATGCAAGTATCTGAGTACATTTTTCGTAGAAACGCAATGGGCATGAAAGGGATCAATCATATGCTGAGTTAAAGTGTTTAGAACAAAGCATATGTAAGGCCGAGTGTTTACCAAAAACATCAAAGCACCATTGAGTTGTCTATACTCTGTGGGATTTGCTAAACTAGGTCCTACAACGTTTTCACATAACTTCTTAACATTCATTTCCATAGGAGTGCACATGGAGTTACATTGTACCATATAAAATCTTTCAAGAATCTTAAAAACGCATTTCCTTGAGAAAGATAAATTTAACCAGGTCTTTGCCATACCTGTAGACCCAAAAATTAATGCATCAAATTAATGCCTTTCATTTCAAATTCGAAAGCTAACTTCTTTTTACAATGGAGGATAATATTTTCTCTTTCTATCAAGAATAAATCATCAACATACAATACCAAAATCAAATGTATAGCTTGGAATGTCTTGAAATAGAGGTTTTGGTCTGGAATGCTTCTTGTGAAACCAAGCTTTATCAATTAGATATAAATGTGAGCATACCAAGCTATTGGACCTTGTTTCAGCCCATATAAGGCTTTCTTTAGCATTCATACATGAGTTTCCCTATATTTCTCTCCAAATCCTTGTGGTTATTCCACAAATACCTCTTCCTTGAGGAATCCATGCAAGAAAGAAATTTTCACATCCTTTTAGGGAAGAGTCAATGCCTAGCTAGCATCTAAGTCAACAATAGATTGAATAATAGTATATTAAGATACAGGTTCAAAAATATCATCATAATGTATTCCCTTTTTCTGAGAGAAACCTCTAGCTACATATCTAGCCTCATATTTTTCAATACTACCATTTGCACCATGTTTAATCTTAAACAACCATCTCGAAGTGAAAAAAAAAATTACCTTCAAGTCTAGAAACCACTTCCTAGACATCATTCTAGATGAAAAACTCGTATTCTTCAATCATGACATCTTTCCAAACTTATTCTTTTGCAAATTCTTCAAAGGTGCATGGTTATTCATGAATGATCTTGCTCATGGTAGAAAAATACCCATGAAACTAACTTGTCTTCTTACTTTCTCTGAATGTTCCTCTTGGGGAAACATGCTTTCCAACATCTTTCAAGGTATCTTGTAACCATAGTCGTCTCTTTATGGCAGGAATATAATGTGGTCGATAATCTAGAGGATCCATGGAACCCATTGGATTATCATCAAGAACATTCTCAGGTTCTGGTTCAAGCTCAGGTACAATCTCTTTTTCATTAACAACCTTTCTTTCGGTAATGGTAGGAGGCAGAGAGTTTGTTTCTTTTCTAAGAGCTACATCTTCATCGATTTCTATGTCCCTGCTAAACACTATAGTTATTTTACTAGGTACATAAATTCTATAAGATTTTGAATTCTCACAATAACAAACAAACATACCTTTCTTACTTGAAGCTTCTAGTTTGTTCCTTTTCTCTTTTCGCACATGGAAGTACAAAAGGCATCCAAAGATTCTCAAATGACTCACCTCAGGCCTTTTACCAATGAAGACTTATTCAAGAGTCTTATTGTCTAAGGTCTAATGAGGAGTTGTATTTTTCACATAAACAGTCATATTTATAGCTTCTCCCCACAGAAACATTGGTAGCTTTTTATCATGCAACATGGCTATGACTACTTTCATAATGGTTATATTCTCTCTCAACCACATCATTTTGTTTTTGATTTTATGACAAAATGGTTACTTTCTTTATTTCAGTCTCTTTGCAAATATCATTAAAATCATTAGAGGTGAACTCTCCCCCATTATCAACTCTAAAAGCTTTGATCAAATTTCCAGTTTGATATTCAATTAGAGCCTTGAAATATCTAAACATGTCAAATGATTCCCCTTTATTTTTTCAAAAATAATATCCATGTCTTGCGAGAAAAATCATTAAAAAAAATCATGAAATACAATTATCCACCAATTGAGGTAACATGCATAGGTCCACATAAATCAAAATGTATGAGCTGAAATACCTGGCTAGCTTTTATTCTTCTTAAAGGGAATGGTCCCTTTATATGCTTTCCACTTTCACATCCTAGGCATAATTATTCATGATTCATTATGATCTCAGGCATTCCAGAAACCATATTTCTTACATGAGGTAAGACTTTGTAGTGTAGGTGAGAAAATATTTTGTACCATAGCTCACACTAAAGATCGGTATCATGGAACAATGCATGAACGATTTTGCCATTGACTTTGTAAAGCCCTTCACATCTTGATCCAAGAGTGAAGGCTTCTCTCATAATTTAGTTCAAAGGATAGGCTAGAAATTTTCCATTAATAAAAGAATATTTCATTCCTTTATCTTCTAGAATAGATATGGATACAAGATTATTTTTGAAACTAGGTACATACAAAAATTCTTGCAGAAAAATGGATGTGCTATCATCTAACTAAAATGAAATTGAACCATAACCTTTAAATTGGTGAGTAGAATTATCTTCAAGGATAGAATTTAAATTACCCTCCCTCTCGAATAGATTAGAGAGTTCTTCTTTGTAACCAGTAAAATTTTTAGAAGCACCACTATCAACTAACCAACTATCAAATGACTCTATAGAAGAAGAAATAAAAAAAGCAGAAACAAGAAAATATTCTGATTGATTTTCTGTTGCATTGTTTCTACATCTTGGATTTCTTGTTTTCTTAAGATGCCCTTTCATTTGATTCTTGAGAAGAGTGTTTTCTATAATCATATTTGTTTTTGAATCTAAGTTCTCTTTTTCTTTCTTTACATTCATGAGCAAAGTGACCATGTTTTTGATAGTTAAAGCATCTAAACTTTGACATGTCTAGATTCCCTTTATTTTATTTGAAAGCAAATTTCTTTTTATTACTTTTATTTCTCTCATCGTAAGTTGAAAATGAAGTAGGTTCTCCTTCATCGCGATGTGAAATTCTACCTCTAGAGACCATTCTCCTATCCTCTTGGATACACTTTCCCAAGAGCTCATCAAATGTGGGAATAGTGTTGATATTGTTAATGGATGTGATAGAATTGTCCCAAAGAGTAGAAAGGCCTCCAAGCACAATCAAAACCATTTCTTTGTTGGGTATAACTTCAAAAATTGTTGAAAGTTGATTCCTAATTTTGGTCATTCTCAGGAAGTATGTTTGAACCATCTCAACTCATTTCATCTATATGTCCTTCATTTGATTCTTCAAGCCAATAATCTAGCTCAAGTTACTAATTGCAAACTTGTCAATTAGTTTTTCATACATTTCTTTAGCTTTCTTCAAACCAGAAACATAAGTAATAAGATGATTGCTAAGAGAATGAAGGATAATTTTCCTAACTTTGATTTAACCCTTTTTATGTTTGGATTTCACATCAACACTTGAATTCTTTGGTGGATCATCTATTGTGATTTCAACATACTCCAGAACTTCATGTTCTTCAATAGCGATATCTACCCATGTTTTCCATGGACAAAAGTTTGAAACATCAACCAACTTCTCCTCTACCTTGAAGTAGGATGAAGTCGTCTTAATCATAAAGCTTTGGTAATAAGTGGGGTCTCTTTAGGTGATCTCTAGTCTCCTTACACTTATCTTCACCAAGGTTTTGATACCATGTTAAAATTTGGAAGTTCTATGAAGAAATTTAAAAAATCTCTAAATAGAAACATGAAAGTTCTAGGCATAAAACTGAATGTACTTGTAAAAATTGAATATGCTTTGCAGAAAACTTAATGGAACTGAATGTAACTTGTACAAATTTAAATGTAATTTCTGAAAAAATGAATGTACTTAGCATAAAATTGAATGTTTTATGTTGTGAAAATTACTTAGAATGAAAATTTCTTCTTCACAACTTCCCAATTCAATAATTGTTGGTAGAACATAAACTTAAGGATCATATGAGGAGAACCAAACACAAATATAAGAAATTGAGAGTTAGGTCCAATGACTAGGGAAAAACGCACAAGGGGAAAACCAAAATGATTCTTCTTCTATTATATTTCTTAAATTGTTCAATAGATTATATATAGAGAAGGAGAATGAGAGTGAATAAAATCAGCAATGTCCAATCAAATTGCAGTTGGAGATTAAGTTGTCTTTCTCTTTTCTTGAATATCTCCTCCTTATCTTGATCAGAAAATGTGCTTCACACTTGCTCTATTTCTTCCCTTGTTCTTTCTCTTCACTATCTCTCACACTTCTCTTGCACACACTTAACACTTTCTCTCCTTCTTTACAATGAACATGCTACACTAAAATGTCACTTTCTCTTGCTTAAATAGATGAGAAAGGAGAGGATTTACAAAATGAATTCATGCCTTGAGCTAGTAATAGGAAAATCAAATTCCATGAGGGACGAGCTTGAGGAGAAGTGTAACTCATCCCAAGAATAAATAGAGAGGTACAATTGCATTGAGGAGTTACAAATAAAAGTGGGGAGAGAGCAAGAGCTACACTTAGACATGAGAGAATATTTGGCGAGAGTTACAAATCAAATTGAATGAGGGACATCCAAGTGTATTTAGTGAGGAGGAGTTACACTTTTTCCATAAAATGAATTAGTGAGGGAGAGTTGCATTCTCTTGAGTGTGGAGTTACTATTTTATTCTAAGAGAGAGGTTTGATTTGCCAAGTAAGAGACTCTAAATTTAATTTACTTATTCCATGAGAGAATTCATTTTTATCAATTCATTAAAGCTGAATGACTTTAAATTATTTTATAAATAATAATAATAATAATAATAATAGTAAGGATAAAAATATCAATTCTTGACTTGTATAATCTTGATTGATTTCATTTTAAAGTGGATTCCATATGTTGAGATCATCATTGATCATTTATACATGACCTTATATTTTTGGAAAGTCATATTAGAATTATTGGAAATGAAATTTTGTTATAGGTGGTTGAAACATAAGTGAAAGATGTGAATTCTTCTAGGATAAAATCATCACTGAGCTACCAAATTTTAACAACAAACTCAATGGGCCAAGTTGTTACCTCTACCTGAATGGTGGTCTAACACCTCCTTCAATACTGCAGCAAAAAAGACCCCATTTATTGCACTTTATGGATATCATCCACCATCCATCACATCATCTTTAAGAGAAAAACCTAAGGTTCAAGCAGTGGAACATCACATCGAGCATCAACAACAAGTTGTCCTACTCTTAAAGGATAACACCATTCTAGCTCATAATCAAATGAAACAACTCAAAGATCATGTTGCAATGAAAGAAGTTATTATATAGGTCACTAGGTATTTTTACAGCTACAACCATACAAGAAAATGTCCCTGAAGAAAGCTAAGAAGGATAATAAATTATCACCCAAGTATTATGGTCCATACAATGTGTTGCAAAATATTAGCACTATATCATACAAATTGGAATTGTCTACATCTTCCTGAGTACACCCACTTTTCCATGTTTCATGATTAAATAAGTTTATTGTTGAAAAGCTCCCAATTCAAACAATATTTCCATAACTTGATGAAGAAGGAAAAATCATATTGGAGCCTAAAGTAGTCGTTGAAAAGATAACTTGACAATAATGGAATCAATCCATTTTAGAGTATCTCATTAAGTGACAGAACTTACATATTGAAGATTCAACATGGGAGGATGAGAATTTTATACAAAAGCATCGTGAACTACTCGAGTGTTGAGGACACACTTTTTGAAGGAGAGGGGCGCGTTAGGTCCCTATAATATTGGTTTATCACCCTTATTGTTATTTTTAGTGTAGCCCCCTATCGTTGTTGTTGTGCCCATGTAAACCCCATATTTTTATTGTTGTGCTCGATAGAATCCCGCTATTTTTACTATTTTTGACTTACATTATTATTTTTATATAAGCTCTAATGATATTTTGACCCCTTAGACTCTTATATACCATGGAGGTCTTGTCATTTGTATTATCCAAGAATTATTTATTTATGTGATATAAAGGAGGTTTCCCCCTCAAAGGGGATAATTTTCAAGTAATTGATCTATAATTTTTTCTATTTTGTGATCTAGTTGCATAACACTCCAGTTATGCGCTTATGTTTATTGGTGATGAGATTAGGGCCTCTTAACTCTACCTTGATCCACAGGGGTTCATCTACCTCTCTAGCCATGACTATTTTGATCACTTCAACTCTAGGCTCTTCATGGGTCATCCAAAAGGCTAAGACCATAAATTGAACATCTCCCATTAGTGAGTTGGGGTCCCATATATTCATGTTAGTTAGTATTAAATTATGCACATAAAACTCAAACATTTTAGCTTTATATTCAAGACTACTCGTATGATGGAATTCGATGAATTTTTTGTAGACATGGAAATGGAGAGAGTCTTGTTGATCCAATGTCTCTTTTTCCACTGGAAAAATCGTAATGTTTCATTAACTTTGAAAAAATACATATTGTAAATGCAATATGCATATGCTGAATCTGTCTAGTCCCAGAGGGCTCAGTAAAAAATTTTGATGGTTCTGTAAAATAACTGTATACTGTCCAGAAAACCACACAGGATGTTCATAAAAAGGAGCCTTTTATTATTCTGTACATGTGCCACACAAGGCCATACATAAATATCCTATATAATATATTCATAATTTTCAAAGAAAAAAATTTGTTCAAAAATTTCCGAAAGAAAACCAGATCATGGGCTCTCTGCCTTGTGATAATGAAGATCTATGTATGGGCGGTGATAGTAGTGGTATTCATTTGTCCCTCACTATTCCTGGATCATCTGCTCTCCTCTAGGAAGTACTGTGGCCGCCTTGGATAGCTATTATGTTCCCTGTAAATATGATTGCATGTGATATTATCAAATTGAGCCTTGAAAATGTTTATTTCATCCAAAATATTACAGAGTGTGTGTATGTGACAAGCAATAATATTATTGAACCAATTAATAATGATCTTCAAATCTCCAAAAATATTTATGCTCATGCAGTTATGCCCCAAAGAGAAATGCAAGAGATGATGAAGGGTGATGAGTTCAGCGAAATTGTTTATTCCAGCCCCTAATCCCATCTTAACTTTGAAGTAATGATGTTCCCTAATGTATAAGATGAATCCACCACCACATCCCTGTTGTTGTGCTACAACATCAAAATACACCCAAGGGATATTTTTATCGATATGTGGAGGAGTATGTGGCCTGCGGACTTGGGGTTGTGGAGGCTCAGGCATCTCATTAAATGTCGATACTATACATGCCGCAGTGTGAGGCCAACACACAGGTTTGTTGTCAAAAATAGAACGATTCTGAGCCAGCCAAAGATGCCAACTAATAATCAAAGGGAGACTTTGAAGTTTTGACCCTTTATGCCGGTTGTACCAACCTTCCCAGAACCCCATGAAGTGTATTGTAGAGGAAATATTTTTCCAAAGATCAATCAAGGCTGAGCATTTCAGAAACAGATGTAAAGCCGATTCCTATGAACTTTTGCATAATGTACACCAATTTGGCCCATGGAAGGATCGATGCATAAGATTATTGCCTGTGGGAACTTTGTCCTTTAGAATACACCAGAAAAATAGTCTGGTCCGAGGAGGCACAATAAGTTTCCAAATAGACTTCCACCAAAAGGTAATCAAATCTGGTATCTTGTGGGAGATCAGGGCTAGATAACCAGACTTAGGTGAGTATATACCACTGTCTGCATGACACCAAATGAGTTCATCTGGGCCCTCATTTATCCCGATATGAGATTCAAACAGAGAAGAAATATAATCATGCCATTCTTGGTGCCAACATTGTGGTAAATCGAGTTGTAAGGTGGATTTCCATCTTTGAGAAAAAATGGTGGAATTATGAGGATCCACAATGTTTGCAAGTACCTTGAGCTCGTGTGAGTGGAGATGTTATATGAGTTCTCTAGATAGCTGATATCTTCCTCCACCTCCAATCCATGGATCTAAACCAATGCGAGCCATAGATCCATCATTGATTCTCCAAGCAAGATTATCCCTAATGAGCAGCAGAGAGTGAACGAGTGCCTTCCAGACAGTTGAGATGCCAGATTTAGGCCAACTAGGCAAATGGATCCAATCCATAATTTGTTGAGGCAAAATATACTTGTGATATGTGATGGCAGTCTAGAGATTTTGTCTGGTCAACAAAGTCCATCCCATTTTTGCAACAAGTGCTTACGTGAAAAAAGGAAGATCTTTTAGGCCCCACCCTCCCCATTTTTTGGGCAACACTATCTTGCTCCAGCCAACCCATGCAAAGATCCATTTGTCTTGGTTCCCATTCCAAAGATATCTATTGGGAGATTTGTTGCAAACGAGCCAAGATGCTCCTAGGAATCCATGGGAGTGTCGTCTAGAGTACAGGGGTGGCCTCAAGAACAGATTTAATAAGAACAAGTCTACCAGCTTTGGACAAATATCTATGGCTCCATATGGTAAGCCTTTTCTCTAGTTTTGTGATGAGCCAAACCCAATCAGAAATTTTCTAGCTAATAGGCTTTATCCAGAACCCTAGGTATTTGAGACCCCGGTCTAGTGGATTGATGCAAAAAGGGAACAACTAATGAGCAACATGTGTCTCTTGGATGGAGGTTCGGGCAAACGTAATGGTGGATTTTGAGTGATTGGCTAACATCCTAGTAATTGATGAGAAAAGAGAGAGAAACTTGGAAAAGGAGAAAGAATCCCAAATACTTCCATTAAGAAAAATAAGAACATCATCCACAAAAAGTAGATGGGTGAGAGAGTAGTCATAAGATATCTTGAGTCCACAAAGATGACTGTCTCTCTTAGCTGATGCAATCAATCGACTAAGGCCATCCATGAAAATCAAAAAAAGAAGAGGTGTGAGGGGACATCCTTGTCTAAGCCCCCTCTCACAGTGAAAAAAATGAGATGCAGACCCATTGATGAGAACACTGAAGGTGGGAGAGGTTATGCAGGCCATGATCCAAGTGATGAAATTGTGGGGGAAGCCCAAATGGATAAGGAGCATCTTAATATAAAGCCAACTGACATGGTCAAAAGCTTTTGCCAGATCTATCTTAAGAATAATGACTTTTTGGTGTCTAGTCCAGATTGTATGAATGGCTTCCTGGGCCGAACCAATAGCTTCATGAATCTATCGATGTTCAAGAAAAGAAAATTTCTAAAGAGGATTATTTCGAGAGAGAATAGGGCGGAGGCAATTAGCAATGATGTTGGAGATGATTTTGTACAGACAATTGCACAAAGAGATGGGCCTGTAGTCATTAAAGGAGGATAGGATGTCAGACTTTGGAATGAGGGCAATGAAAAACGAGTTGATGGCATTGTACAAAGATCCAAACAATCTGCACTCTTCCACTACCTTCAACAGAGCTTATCCCAGGAGGTGATAAAAAGTGAGGTAGAATTCAATGGTCCAACCATCCAGTCCCAGGCTCTTGTCCTTTTTGAACCATTTTAACATGCCTTCAAGCTCACCAGATGTCACGGGAGTGAAAAGTGCCTTTGCCTCATCCTCATTAACAAATCTGGGGAAGTGACCAGCCACATTAATGATATCAGCAAGAATCGAACCAGGAGGGCTTTTGTATAGGTTCTTGAAATGAGTAGAGCCAAGGTGGGAGATTTTATTGAAAGAAACTGCGACACCTCCTTCAGGAAGAGGTAGATTCCAAATGGTGTTTGTAACCTTTCTACCCTTTGCATAGTTCTAAAAAAACCTTGTATTGCCATCCCCTACTTTCAGCCATATGTCTCTACTCCGAAGACAGATGGACTCCTCTCTTTCCTTAAGGATCTGAGCCTTCTACTTCTCAAGTTCAACCAAATGAGATTTGTCTTCAGCAATGATAAACCCCAGACTTCTCTCATCGAGCATAGAGTTGAGCTCTAATTCTATGTGTAATAGAGTCAAATTCTCCCTTTGTTGTTTTTCTCTAGACCAGTTAATAGAAAGATGCTTGAGCTTGGATAAGTTTAAACAAAAACCTTTTTCCATGGAGTCAAATCTATCAATCGGGTTTGCAGTGCGGAAATCCGAAACCATAAGAACATAAGTAGGGTCCTAAATCCATACATGGATAAACTTGAAAGGGGCTTTTGGCTTATGATGATGCCCCAATATCTCCAAATAAATGGGGGAGTGATCCGAGATACCCCCTATTCCTACCAATTGTTTATAGTGATGCAGTTGCTATAATAGGGGCCCCTTCATAATGAATTTGTCTAATCTTCAAGCAAGGGTAGCCTCACCCACCCTTTTGTTCCTCCATGTGGGAAGAGGCTTGTTCATAGGAACATCCATCAAGTTAAACCACTCCAAGAGATCAGTCAAGAACCCGAGATTGAGTCCACTTATGCCATAGACCCCCAGGATTCACCATAACCTAGGGAGAAGTTGAGATCACCTCCAATAATGATGTGATCAGATCAGAAAATGGAGAGGCCAAGTAGGTGCTACTAAAATTGCTTCCTCTATTGACAAGGACCATAAATGTTGGCAATCCATAGGTTTGTGCCAAGCTCTACCGAAAAGAGATCTAATCCCATGAAACCATGGCCTCCCCAAGCTGCAGTGACTTTGATGGTCTTGGGATTATATCCAATGGCAAGACCACCGAATCTCCCTACAGTGTCCATTGCCATATAGTTCCATCCAAGGGAAATAGAGTTCAGGGAGCTGGTGATGAGTTCAACTAAACCTAGGGTTTCTTGCAGCATAACAATGTCAACAGGTTCAATCTCAAAAAGTCTGCGTAGGGCTAGTTTCTTGGAGGCACTAGCCATGCCTCTACAATTAAAAGAAATGCATTCCATGGGGGAATACTACTAGGGGTATTTAATTCTCTAAGAACCCCATCAAGAGTAAATTGACAGCCAAAGGCGACTTTAGCTCCAGCACATCTGATAGCTTTGGACAGATCAAATTTTCTCCCTTGAGATGACAAAGAGGTTGGACCAAGAATAAAGAGACCCAATCCGGAAAGATGTCCCAAAGTGCCACTAGATAGTGAAAGGGGTCGGAGGTTGTAATGATGAGATTTCGAAGCCCATGATGAAGATGGTGAAGAGCAGGATGTGGATAATGAATGCAAAGAGGGAGTAGTAGGTGCAATAATAAGGGAGGACGACATAGTACAATGTCACATAGTGATGGAAGCTGCAACAAAAGAGGAGTAGTGAGTAATAGAAGGGATAAGAAGGGTGAGAGGAGTACCCGAAGCTTTTGCAGCTTCAACAGCTGCCCGAGACCTAGTGATAGGCAACAAGATCAGTCTGTGTTCCTTGTCCACTCCTTAGGAGGAGGATTGTTGACCGGAAGAGTAGGGCCCAGAGTAGGTGAGTGTTGGATGGCCGGCGAATCAATCCTGGATGGTATAGAAGACAATTTAGGGGTATCCTCTGGTTTCTTATTAAGGGGGCAATCTTTAAATATATGGCCCACCTTGTGACCTTGTTGACAGAAGAATGGAACCCCTTCAGAGTCTAGTATCTGGATCCTGGTATATTTCGCCCATTGAAGCATAATCTTCTCCTCCAAACCCTCGCGAGTGTCTAAATGGGCCAAGATGCGGGAAAGGGTTCTATTTCTTGATTCCACAAAGGTGCAGTCATGGTCCAGATATGTACCAAGGGCATTCTTGATTCTGATGAAGACCTCCTCACACCAATACTATAGAGGGAGCCCTAGAAAGTGCACCCATAGGGGTCCAGCCCCAATTTGTTCTCGTTTAGGATCTAAAAGAGGGCTCCATCTCTTGAGGAGGACAGGAGCCATCTCAATGTGCCAGTATCTGGCATGAACCAAATATGTATAATTCTCCTTCACAAAGTGAAGGGCAAACCAACCCCTAGGTAGAACCTGCACCTCAGGCAGTTCTTTGAGTAATCCACCCCAAATTTCCTTGACCCATAAAGTGAGCCTTGTGGCCGAATAAGCCCTTCTATGAACATGTCCAACAGGTATTGTGTTGGCCATAAATGCCACTTCCCCAATTGCAGAGGTCTCACCAAACCAAATCGTAATATCCTTGGAGGTCGTCTTCACGCACTTTGATTTTCTCTTCCCTGAGTGAGGTGCAGATGGGTGTTCAGCCAAAGGGTCAGGGGAACATTCCGGAGGGATGGATTTTGCATACTTAACCTTGATAGTCGGTGTCTCAAAATAACCTGACGGCAAGTGGATGGCTAAAGAAGGTATTGGGGCCACCGTGGTATGGATACCCACAGAAGTCGCAGCAAAGAAAGTTGAAAAGGGTGGATGTGGGTCGAATGAAGGCGATGGAGGCATATTCACGGTCAGAATGTGTAGAGTTATAGGGGATAAAGGAAGTACATATAGAGTAGGGGATTCAATAGTGAGAGACCTGATGAAAGGAGGTGCAGAACAATGCTTCGACAAGGTGACCACCGGCGACGAGTTCGGCAGAAAAGGGTCAGACGGAATACTAGGGCCAGCTGCCAATGAAGAGAAGCTTGGGTGCCCAAAAATCACATGATCCAACTGTGGATCCTCAGAATAATCGACATCCTCAATATCCATCGATTCCCCCATAATACAAGCTAAAACCGACATTCAGAAATTGATAGACGAGGCAACAAATGGGAATGGCAGGCAATACTTTCGGTGACGGTTACGTTGCTCCAATAAATGTAAACGGTTGTAGTAAAATCCTAGGGTTTACCCTAAATCCTTACAGAAACCTGCATTGTTGATCCAATGTCTCATTCTAGAATTGACACCATTTGTCTTTGAGTAATAATGATTAGGTTTTTTATGAATCCCTACAGTGTATGGCTTCTATGGACAATCTAAATGTGGTGGCAATATGTTCCTCCTTCTCCTCTAGTCAGGCCTTTGGACTTCTATTTTATTTATGTAGGTGGTCCCTAATATTGGCTTCTATGAATATGAGGTCATTCATTTCTTCCCTCATCTTTTTCATTTTCTCCTCCATAATACCCACATCTTTAACACCTTTTTGCTTTTCAATTTACATACACCTATGGATCCTACCCCTCTCGTTTTCTAGTTCAAAGAAAAGTTGGACTACAAAATGGGTAGGAAGTATCTTCCACACCTTGATCTAGGCATAATAAGGGATGAGGTTTGGTTGGGTATTTGGCTCTTATAAGTCGGGATTTTTTTTTTTATTTTAGCCCCACGTTCCCTTCTTGTAAATGTTTTGTCATTTCTGGTATTTGTTCAGTACCTTCTTATAGCCCTTTTATTTTTTCCTGTACTTATTTTGTTCCTTCTTGTAGCTTTGCATAACCTTCATGTAGATTTAAAGGCCCATCCTATAGCTTGATGGTATATCTAGGAATCTCAGTCCCCTTGTTACTTAGCCTCTTTTGGCAGATCTGTGGTTGATTTCCCTTGAATTTTATGGGGGTTATTTCCTTTGATTGCTTCTTGTCTCTTGCCAATTCTCCCCCCTAATGGATGGTTGACTCTTCAACAGTGATGGGGGTTGGAGAAGGTGGTTGATGCTTCCCTTGCCTTATCCTGTTGATTTTTCTTCTCTTAAAGTACATGGGGGCTTGCCTTGTTCTCCTTCCTTTTGATTTAGCTGGAGTACTTAATGCTTCTAAGAAACTTCCTCCTTTGTGTTTTCCTTTGAAAATATTTCCTTCTACTCCCTCCTCCTTCTATTTTGTAGCCTAGATGATGTTCAAAGGACCTCTTGGGTATTTTGTTTTTTTAATTCTTGTTGTAGTAGCCTTGAATAGGTCTTCCTTACACATGGTTATTCTTGTTTGTATCTCAGTGTGTGCCCCTTCCTCTTCTTGTTCCTCCTCCACCTTTTTTTATGATATTCCTTTTATTTCTTCTTCTTCTTCACCTTCAACTTCCTCTTCCAAATCCTCCCTACATTGCTTCTCCTTCAGGTTCTAGTTGAGTTTGTACATGGGTTTCTAGGAAGGCCTCCATGTCCATATCCATAAGTTCAACCCAATTGAGAAGGTTTTGAAGACCTTCCAGAGAATCCATGACTATTAAATTTATCAGTGGATGGTGGGCCTTGTAGTCATTCTTTCTTATTTTCACTTTCTGGCTCATTTCCATGATTGAGTGGAAGACAAAGTGAGGGATGCTCAATTTGTCTTGGATAGGAAAATTCATTTAAAATATGAGTTGATAGAGCATATTGAACTGGTATGCATAAATAATACTAAGTCTTCTGTCATATGATATATACTTTAAGAAATGGTATGTTATCTCATCCCAAGGATAGCTTAGGCTTTCCCTTTTGAATCCATTCTAGTCCTCAATTGGTTATTCATCAGGAAGGAAGAAGTTATTATTTGTTGTGATGGCCTCAATCCTTTCTTCTTTCCTCCACCTCACCCATAGGGGAAGTGTGGTGACTCTTTTGATGTCTTCCTTTTTCAAGTGAATAATGAGACCCCTCACTATGGAGATGGCATCACATTGTCCTTTTGGATGGGGGTTGAAAGAAAATTATTAAGTGATGTCATCATCAAAACCCATGAATATTTCAAAGAACCCTAGCCACTTATGATTGGAAAAAAAAGGTCCTTGACATTAGGGTGCTGATGAACTCTAGAGGGATCTTTTGGCTCCCTACAATTTAGTCCACCCATCATATTCTCAATACAAAATTTTCCAAAGTACAAAAGGCAATTTCCCTCCTTGTGGTACAAGGTTCAAGAAATTTCTTTATAGTTGATGTTATTGGGGTAGAAATAAAGTGAAAAATTTGTTTATATTCATAGGAGAGGGAATAATTCATAATTCAACTCAAAATAATTTCATCCTCCTCTTATCATGCTCAATTTAGAAACACCCACACTTCACTCTTCTTCCTACTTGAAGTTGTAGCATAATAAACTACAGGATATGCCTTGAAAATTTGAGGGGTTTTTCAGGCTTCCTTACATCAAAATGTTATAAGGAGACCCATTCTCTTATGCTTCTATTTGAAACCTAGGGTTTTAATGGAAAACATTATCAGAATCAAGCTTCATGTAGATCCTTGGAACTTTCTTGTAGCACCCTTGAACTTTCCTATAGCACCTGGTAATTCTCTGTTAAATTGGCAACTAGGGCCAAACTCCATGTGGGTCAGCTTATTTATGGTAGCTAATATTTTTATTGGATCCCTCTCTTCGAGAGGTGTAGGATTGATCCAAATATCATCCAATTCCAATAAGTATTTATGGAGATATGAATTTATTTTGTTTATGTAATTATTATCAAGCTAACTAGCTCTTATGTAGGCTCTAGAAGCCCAAACGTCATGTATATTCAAAATATACATTTTTGGTATAAATAGACAAGGAATTGATGTCATTTAAGAACACAATTCTTGAGTGATCTCCTCCTCTCCACATCTTGGGTTTTTGGAGAAGGAGTGAGACACCAAGAGAAACACACGCTAGCCCAAAGATGATGCCCTACCAACATAGTCATGAAAACCTTCTAACGCAAATCATACTAGAGACATATATACGCAAGCCATGGAAAATTCCATTCTTGAGGCACTTACACGTTGTAACATAAATAGTGGCCGCATTAATAAAAGGATGCAGTCAAGCCGCGTTCATAATCCCGATGTACTGAGGTGTAGCCACTGTCACTGCTTGGTAGCTGCAGTCACAGTCATGAGGTGTAGTTGCAAGTGAGTGGACCCACAGTAAGGTTAATGAAGCCACTGTCAAGGTTAGGGGAATCGCAGTCTAGAAACTAGAAACCCTAACATGCAAAGGAAAAGTTATGATCTCTCATACACTGTCCCCAACATGCAGGTGGAAATATTCGCGACACATTAGTATTGAACGCAGTCAAGGTGGCAAGGTAAGGAACACATTGGAACACAATCATACATAGTGTAAACGCAATGCAGTCATATACATTGGAACACATACATAATGATATATTGAATTCGTTGGATAGTCATGAAACCATGGACAGTCATGACATGCTAGGAAGTCTTGGTGATATATCACGCAGGTTATATGATATAGAATGTAGTCATATAATATACGTAGATATATAAATGTAGGCCCTAGATCTGGCAGTGTGGTCACACATAATATACGCAGATATATAAATGCAAGCCGTAGATCTGGCAGCGTGGTCACACACAATATACGCAAATATATAAATGCAGGCCCTAGATCTGGCAGCATGGTCACTCACAATATATACGCTGGGGTGATACAAGTTATATGCTGTGTATGTATGTGGATAGTGATATGTTGTATATGAAGACTCATATTTTCTGACCTATGCTCATATATGCACGCGAATCTGTAGTACAACATATATACATGGCTAGGTATATATATGCAGGTTATGTCATAAATATCTATGCAGGTAGAAAGACGTATTATCATAAGGATGCAACTATGATATAATGTGCATGGGTAGCACAATGATACATGGACCATGGACAACACCATGATGAGTGTAATCATAAGCACGGGCAACATGAAGCATGATGATGCATAAGTAGCATGAAGCATGATGATGCATAAGTAGCATGAAGCATGATGATGCATGAGTAGCATGAAGCATGATGAGATCATGGGCAACATGGGCAGCATAAAGCATGATGATGCATGAGTAGCATGAAGCATGATGATATCATGGACATCATGCATAGCATGAAGCATGATGATGCATGAGTAGCACGAAGCATGATGAGATCATGGGTAGCATGGGCAGCATGAAGCATGATGATGGATAAGATCATGGACATGGCCAACATGATGATAATCATGATTAGTGCAGCAAGTGGACCAGATGCAACACTACAATAGGTGAAGCCGTCACCTTTGGGAATCAGTTGAAGCAAAATGTCTTCAACTGATCTCATCATTATATGAAATGATCAATGCTAGATCCAGATAAGTCAAAGTGTTGATGTCTATTGTAAACGTATTATCTCTCTCTCTCTCTCTTTCTCTACTGAACTTTGAAGAACATAAAAAAAGAATTGATCAAGGGTTCCCCACACATTGTGGGGTTTGTCCCTAGCTAGTGCCACATCTTCTGTACTCTTGTCTTGGCTTGTCTTCTGCAATTTATATTTATGTTCTATTTGCAGTTTATATTAATGCTGATGTGATTGTTAACTGTGAAAATTTAAATAAATTGCTCTAGCATAGAGCATACCTAAACTTAACATGGTATCAGAGCTAAGGTGAACACAATGCCCAAGCAAGAGTGAAAGAGCAATCACCAAAGACAGTTGGGACAAGACAAAAGGATCAATGGGTTCTTCACAATTAACTTATGGTGAAGTCGAAGCAGAGCATATTATCAGAATGGCGGAGCAGAACTTCTAATGGCATACCTAAAGATCACTTCATTGGGAAGTTCGGATCTAAGGGTCGAAGATGTCTTAGTTATGAGTTCAACCCTTATGTGAAGGAGTGTTTGAATGACAGAGATGCAGGTCATTAAAGACACGGTTGACTCTTCAAGGAAGCAAGGAACTCCAAGTAAGAAGAATCAAATATTGTTTCTGATAAAGAAGTGTTATCTTGTATTGGCCCTCTCCTGCAGATTCTTTGGGAATCTGGCATATTGATTGTAGTGCTTCAAGGCACTTCATCAGATAGAAGGGTTCACTCTATAATTTGGTAGAGATGGAAACAATCGTGGGATTACACTTGGAGTTGATGCCACCTATCCCAAAAAGGGAATGGAAGTCAAAGGTTTTATGGTGGCATTCAATAATGGAAAGGTACATTTTTGAAAATAGAATTTTCTAAAGATGCTTTTGAGTTCAAGGTTGTATTAAGTTGTAGGAAGTCCACTAGGGACCACATGCATTAACTCAGCACTAGAGGTCTGTGAGTCAGATGGTGATAGAGATGCCTGAATTGAAAAGGAGCACGAAGGTACACGTCTGAAGTGTACCGAAGGAAATTCTTATAAGGGGACCATTCCCCTCATGCAGCAAGTCCACCAGCTTGGAACAACCCAAGGAGTTTGAGACTCATGATCAGGAATCTCATGTATATAGTTGGAAGAAATCCCTCTATGGGTTGAAGCAAAACACCTCGAGCCTAGTATGAGAGGATTGATAGCTGTCTAATGTAGCTAAGATTCACTAGGAGTGAAATCGATCCAAACCATTACTTGAAGGTTGTGGATGATAAACCTCTTATACCAGCACCTATGTCTGATAGGTGCAGAGCATCTCATTTATAGGAGGCAGAGGGAGTTGGATTCTGAATATGGAAAGATAAATTGCAAGCCTGTGACTACCTCAAGGATCTTAACTTTCAAGAAGTTATATGGTAGTGATGTTGGACCAGATTTGGGAAATACCTCTAAGTTTCATAAACTTATTCACATTGATGTTCTTGAAGAAACTCCATCCAGACATGTGTTGCAGTTAGCATGGTGATCTCATATTTGGTTGAGCCTCACTAGATTTAGTGCCAAGAATATTTTGAGATATCTTCAGGACGCAATCTCTCATGGATTGATGTACACTGCCAGAAATATGAAACCACATGATTATTTGAATAATGAGTGGGCAGGCAGTGTGGAAGATCACTAGAGCACTTCTTAGTGTTGTTTCTCTTTGGAATCTTCCTTAATATCTTGGATGAGCAGGAAGGAGAAGTCGGTGCCTTTGAGCACCACCAAGGCATAATATATTGTTGCTAGTATGGCCTCCTGTGAGGCAGTCTAGTTATGGAATCTCTTTAGTGAGTTGTTTGTACACATGATGAATACCACTATGATTCTCTTTGACAACCAGAGGTGGGATTTGATTATTGAGGAATCTTGTTTTCGACAATTGCTCCAGCAGATAGACATCAGATACTTCCTTATCTGGGATATGGTAAGTCGATGCGCAAGGAGGCTCCATCACATTGAGACTGATGTACAGCTCGCTAACATTTTGACAGAGCCCCAGGGAAAGATCAAATTTGTGATTTTCCTTAACGATTTGGAGTTGTCGAGACACCTTTGTAAAAGGGTCCTGCATGTTACATACATTGAGCTTTGGGAGCTCTGGGGGGCTTTCGATTCTTACTGAAGCAACATATGACCACAAGGTGACTCACCCTCCCCTGGTGGTGTGCACTGGAACAAGATGATTCGCTCCCTTATGGGACAAGATGATTCGTTCTCTTGTGGAACAAGATGATTCGCTCTCCTGTGTAGCTGGATGATTAGTTCTCCTGTGAGTCTTGGATTGATGTGTTCTCCATGAAGATTGTAGCAGGATTGATGTGTTCTCCTATGAGGCTCGGATTGATGTGTTCTCCAAGGCTATTGTAGTAGGATTGATGTGTCCTCCTGTGAGGCATGGATTGATGTGATCTCCATGGCAATTGTAGTAGGATTGATGTGTTCTCCTGTGAGGATAGGATTGATTAGTTCTCTTATTGAGGCATCCTACCCATGCAGTCTCGGACTCATGGTAAGTACCTCTCATCTGATCAATGAGCATGGAAATGAAGTTGGGGACCATAGTAATACCGATGGATGCATCATTGTATCTACCGTACTCCCTAAACTAGGATGACCTCCATTGATCTTGGACCAGTGGTAGGAGTTGTATCATACTACAATGCTGACTTCAAGTTAGTTGGGACTATTCTGGGACTAGTGGTACATACTCTGAGACTAACTTCGTGTCCGTGCAATACTGGTCTAGGACTAGTGAGAGTGGTACATATTATGACGCTGACTTCGAGTCAGTTGAGACTAGTCTGGGACCAGTGTTACACTCTCTGAGACTGCGATACTGGTCTGGGACTAGTGGTAGGAGTGGTACCTACTATGAAGATGACTTCAGGTCGGTTAAGATTGGTCTGGGACCAGTGGTACACACTTTGAGACTGACTTCAGGTCAATAGAGAATGGTATGAGACATTCTCGATCAACTCTTCTTCTTCATAGTTCAGCAGAGATAAGTTGAGTAGAGTAGAGTTGAGCAGAGCAGAGCAGAGCTAGCAGAGCCAACAGAGCTGAGCAGAGTAGAGCAGAGCTAGTAGAGCCAATAAAGTTGAGTATAGTTGAGAAGAGCCGTGTAGAGTAGTGTAGGACACTGATGATAAAGATAGTACAGTCAGACTTATGGATCAACGGATGGAGTTCTCCCTAGTTGAGAGGGAGTGTTAAATTGGAATCTAGGGCAAAACTCCATGTGGGTCAGCGTATTTATGGCAGCTAATATTTTTATTATATCCCTCTCGTCGAGAGGTGTAGGATTGATCCAAATATCATCCAATTTCGATAAGTATTTATGGAGATATGAATTTATTTTGTTTATGTAGTTATTATCAAGCCGACCAGCTAATATGTAGGCTCTAGAAGCCCAAATGTCATGTCTATTCAAACTATAAATTTTTGGTATAAATAGATGAGGAATTGATTTCATTTGAGAGCACAATTCTTGAGTGATCTCCTCCTCTCCACATCTTGGGTTTTTGGAGAAGAAGTGAGACACCAAGAGAAACACACACTGGCCCAAAGATGATGCCCTACCAATGCAGTCATGAAAACCTTCTAACGCAGATCATAGAGACATATATACACAAGCCATGGAAAATGTCATTCTTCAGGAACTTACACACTGTAACATAAATGGTGGTTGTAGTAATAAAAGGACACAATCAAGCTACGATCATAATCCCTATACCCTGACGTGTAACCACAGTTAACGCTTGGTAGTGCAGTCATAGTCATGAGGTGTAGTCGCAGGTGAATGGAGCCGCAATAAGGTTAATGGAGCTACTATAAAGGTTAGGGGAATCACAGTCTAGAAAGCAGAAACCCTAACATGCAAAGGAAAAGTTATGAGCTCTCATACGCTATCCACAACACGTAGCCAGAACACTCATATGCTATCCCCAACATGTAGGTGGAAATATTCGCAGAACATTAGTATTGAACATAGTCAAGGTAGCAAGGTAAGGAACACATTGGAACACAATCATATACAGTGTAAATGCAGCACAGTCATATACATTGGAATGCATACATAATGATATATTGAATTCGCTGGACAGTCATGACATGCTGGGAAGTCTTGGGGATATATCACACAAGTTATATGATATAGAATGTAGTCATATAATATACGTAGATATATAAATGCAGGCCCTAGATCTGGTAGCATGGTCACACACAATATACCAAGATATATAAACGTAGTCCTTAGATCTGGAAGTATGGTCACAGACAATATACATAGATATATAAACACAGACACTAGATCTGGCAGCGTGGTCACTCGCAATATATACGCTGGGGTGATACAAGTTATACATTGTGTATGTATGTGGACAGTGATATGATGTATATGAGGACTCATATATTCTGACCTATGCTCATATACATAGGCAAATCTGTATTACAACATATATACATGGCTAGGTATATATATATATGCAGGTTATGGCATAAATATCTATGTAGGAAGAATGGCGTATTATCATAACGATGCAGCTATGATATAATGTGCATGGGTAGCACAATGATACATGGACCATGGACAACACCATGATGAGTGTAATCATAAGCATGGGAAACATGAAGCATGATGATGCATAAGTAGCATGAAGCGTGATGAGATCATGGGTAGCATGGGCAGCATGAAGCACAATGATGCATGAGTAGCAAGAAGCATGATGAGATCATGGGCAGCATGGGCAGCATGAAGTATGATGATACATGAGTAGCATGAAGCATGATGAGATCACGGGTAGCATGGGCAGCATGAAGCATGATGATGGATAAGATCATGGACATGGGCAGCATGATGATAATAATGATTAGTGGAGTATGCAGTGGTGCATCAAGTGGACCAGATGCAACACTACAGTAGGTGGAGCCGTCACCTTGGAGAATCAGTTGAAGTATAATGTCTTCAACCTATCTCATCATTATATGAAATGATGTATGCTAGATCTAGATAAATCAAAATGTTCACTTCTATTGTAAATGTATTGTCTCTCTCTCTCTTTCTCTACTAAACATTGAAGAACATGAAATAGGAATTGATCAAGGGTTTCCCCACACATTGTGGGGTTTGTCCCTGGCTAGCGCCACATCTTGTGTCCTCTTGTCTTGGCTTATCTTCTGTGATTTATATTTATGTTCTATCTATAGTTTATCTTAATGTTGATGTGATTGCTAACTGTGAAAATTTAAATAAATTTCTCTAGCATAGAACATACCTAAACTTAAAATTCTCCTATAACACCAGTCTACATGTCATGTAGCTTTTGTGTAGTAGTCTGCTAAAGTGATCCTATGTATTTATCAACCTTCAATGGTAGTCACAAGCCCCCCTTGGCTTTAAAATACAATTTTTATGCAAAATTAGGCTCGGGGTCCTAACTCATGTGGTTGTTGGTCTAGTGGATGAGCTAAATGTGCTACGTGAGTTGGCCCCCACCTACCACCTTCACATACCAAACCATTGGATGAGTAGGCACGTTGGCCCACTCCTTGGATTCGTCAATTTTTCCTATTACTTTTCATCTGCACGTGTGATTGAAGTAGGAGATGACTATAGTCCACTACCAAAGGTGGTTGAGACTACTAAACCAAAATTAGTCAATAAAACATCTTCTTTTATGCATTGATAATATTTTTTAAGCTAATATGCATTCATGAGAAAGGTTTAGGGATTTCCATACCTAAGCCTTATTTGGTTGTTCTCTTGTAAGCGGTGTTGTAGATGGTAATTTGATTGGTTAGAGATTTCATGAGGCTATTGGAGCATTTATGTGGCTGTCAAAATTCCCTCTGAGGTGTAATTTATAAAATTTATCAATCCTTTTATTCGCTTTGAATTTTTTATAGTGTTCATTGTTGATGGAGCTCCCTTGATTCATGTTATCAGAGTACAAGTTCCACAACTAATCAGATGTTGTTGTTTTTTATTATCAAGGGTCTTATAGTAGTATGTAGTGAATCCTATAGCTACTCAAGTCTGTTGTTGGAGGATCCTGAAGCTTTGTGTTATTCACAATACTTGGTCTAGTGCTTCAAGTTTGATTTTGTAGGGTTTATGCAAGTTTTTGTTGACACCTAATCTTCTGGAATGTGAACAGTCATCAAGAAGATGAACTGATCAGTCACATTCATGTGTATATAACAATAGCTACCTAATGAAAGTATTGAATCAGTGCTTCTGGAGTTACTCCTGGCCTGACATGGTATTAGAGCACAGGTCCCAGGTTCTTTTTCTGGCGTGCCTTGTAACTCCTTTGTCCACTGCCTTCTACCTGACATGCTTTAAACTATCATGGTATGCACAACAAAAGCATGGTGAACGTTTGATGAGGCTGCGTATTGAACGTTGGCTTCTGAAATGGTTCGATGAGGCTACGTATTGAATGTTGGCTCCTAACATGGTTCGATGAGGCTGCGAACGTTGAATTAATGCCTGACATGGTATTCAAACTGCGCGATTGAAACCCTTGGTTTTTGAAATGTTGTATTAAGAAATATTTGAAATGTTGTATGACTGTGGTATGACATATTGTCTCCCTCCGCATATGGCATCTGCGTTTTCATTTTTTGGTGAATGATATGGTATCTAACTGTAGTATGACTATGGTATATGACTGTGGTATGACATATTGTCTCCTTCCGTATTGTAACCTTGAATCAAGCATTTTTTAGTTCTATAAGCACACAATCCATTCCATAAGAGCACAATCTATTCACTGAATCTATATATTGTGGAGGTAAATCCACATCCATGCAAGAGTCTACTTCAACGAAACTCATTCTCGCAGATTCTACTGCTTTCAAACTTTGCATCGAACCACTGAAAGTTGGTGTTCATTCGGCCCTGTTTGACACACCAGAGCTAGGCCTGTAGCGAAATTTAGCAGTGAGAAAATATGCTTAAGATTTTCGATTTATGCATTAAGTGTTTAAGTGTTTAACTGTTGGCGCAGTGGAAGAGTCATTGTAACCTGGAAGCCATTGTATTGCCTGTATTGACATTCTTCGAACCACGACATACTGTCCACCTCTTAAAATTGCTTGCCATTAATTTGTATGAATTGCAGAAACCGAGATTGATACTCCCTTCAATTGACACCGAATTTTGAGTACAGCGTGAAGAGTTGTAGAGATTCGGACAGAAATTCACGATTTCAAAAGCATTCAAACGACATTGACATGGGCGCGAGTCCAAATGCTTCGCGTGCACTAGAGTGATATATATGTGGTGATATATGTTACAGTGGTAACATGTTATCAACATTCGTCTCAGAATCATTTTTTTAGCAGCAAAAGTTTTTCTTTCCCTCCACAAAAGCACATTCTTTTTTGCCATTAGAAGTATTATTCTATCAGCAGAAGCTATTTTTTTTCACATAATGCATTCAATCATATCCATGGTAGGAATAGTTCTCACTGGCAAGGAGAACTATCCTAATTGGTCACGGATGATACAACACACCCTCATCTTCAATGAGTTGTGGAAAGGAGTGTGTGTCGGAGAAGGAGACAGTGACCCAAAAAAGCCTACCTCAGA
>APFE030392098.1:57019-74819 GCA_000404065.3 Pinus taeda | reverse complement strand
TGAATTATTGAAGATAAAAGAAAATTTGATCAAAGGGTTTCCCCACACATTGTGGGGTTTGTCCCTGGCTAGCCGCCATATCTTGTGTCTCTTGTCTTGGCTTGTTTTCTGTCGATCGTTTAATGTTCTATCTGCACTTTATTTTATGTACATGTGATTGCTAATCGATGGAATATAATAAGAAAAAGAAGTAAACTGTTATAAGCATAGAACATACCATGACTTAACAAATCGAGAGGGAGTTGCATGGTGATTTTTCAGCTGGACAACTCAAGGCATTAGGGGAGCATGTGGTGCGAGGGATGGTAGTCCTTGTTGGCAAGATGATGCCTAGGTTTCCGACAGTATGCTGGCACATCATCGGGCACTGGGATAGTAGATCGTGCTGTGTGATTTGGCAAGCGCAGAGTAGTTAGTTATTCGCAACACGGGTTCCTGATGCTCAGTGCCTACCTATTGGATACATACAGGAGCCATAGATGGGGCACAGAGGGGTCCTAACAACTAGCAACATATCACGACAACAGGTAGGGAGGATTGGGGGTTGTGGACCTCTAGTATGGTTATGGGATTGAGGAATCCAATGGATTGGTGGGATACTCCACTGCTCTGTGAGCATGGTTAGGGTAACAGGCGAACTGATTCATTCACAAGCGGACACATGGGGGACCATCAAAACCCTCACGATAGGGCGAGGCAGGTTGTTGCTCAGGATTTTGGCCAACCATAGAGTGATAGGCGCTGACACTATTGAGTCTCATTGGCAGGTTTGGCCTAGCCTCGATCATCTAGATTATGGCTGAGAGTTATGTGGGAGGAGGCTCTGTTTGAGCAGGCTAGGCAATCAGTAATGATCAGGGTGTTGTGGGGTCAGCAAGACAGTTTCTTGCTGCGATGGGCATGGGACCCTAGCATCACAGTACTTGGCTGTTCAACTATCTGTACGGGTGGACTGGTTTCTGCTGGGGAAGGTCATCTAGATCTTCAATTTGGTTTTAGTAACTCATTGATGGTGTAGGAACTTCACTGATGTGGCAGGGTGACCGACAGGAAGAGATCAGGGGAAGTTCGGGAAGACGAGGGTTCAATTCCACCAGGATTGGATTGCATCTTCAAGAGCCCGCCCCTGAAGTGCACAAGAGGGACTATTCGTTAGAGCATTTTCTTGAAGAGATGATCAGGATCATATACTACCATGATGCTCTACTTAGTGGCAACATGTAGAGGGCGTCAGGAGCTTATGATGAGCTGGGCAGCGAGTGGAGCAAGGGATGCTTCACGCCGATCAGGATGGCTTGGGATCCTGGCAAGAGAGGGTAGAAATCAGAGGTGATTCGGTTGTACATTTGGGACCCGATATTGTGTGCAAAGACTGTTGGGGTCAGCTGATCGAGAGGGTGCTTGTTCAGGGATTCCTTGAGAACACAATTTTTGGTGGGGAGGACTGTAATGTTCCTTATTAAATTAATTTTGCTAAGATGAATTTCTATTTTTGCAATTGGGTGTTGGGAAATATTTTGGCATATAAACTTAGGAAAGTGGGTGGAGGGAGTCCCCACTTAATTTTTGGAGAGATGGAGGCCACCAACATTAGAGAAAAGGAAAAGATTAAATTGGTAGTGGGATGTGGGGCCACCCAAAAAGGAGAATTCAAACCCCTTAGGAAAATCAAATTGTTAAGGGAAGAAGTTCGAAATATTGGATGGAGGGACCCAAATGAGGAGGCAAGAAGAAATTATAAATAGAAGGAGCATAGACGCTATTGGGGGTCTTTTGTTCATTCATCTATTTCCTTTGTTGCTCAAGCTGTTTAGCTGGGTCATGAGTGCTGCTTAGCACAAAGTTCTCCAAGGGGAGAACTCACCCTTCTTTCGGTGGACTTCGAGTGCCACCCTAGCGAGGTCAAATCGTACCACTTTTGAGAGGAGCTGAAGAGATTCAGAGCCAAACATTTAGTCACTCACTCAGCTAGTGCATATTCCAAGAGGACATAGGAGAGGATACACTTGGGTCATTTCGGTGGTCTTTTGGGTAGCAATTTCCAGGAGAATTTTGGCATAGGAGCTTCAGTGGGTTATCAACCTTTTGGAGGAGTTTGGAAGCAGGGGATTGCTGCGTGAAGGCAGCATGATTTGGAGCATCTAGGGCCAACACAGAAGCTACTCACTGGGCAAAAGTGGGAGTTTGTGGGACGAGTGTTGGTGCTTGAATTTGATGGGAGAAATAAGGAGCAGCTTGGTGCAATATAACTCATCATGTTGGGAGTGATTGGAGGGCTATTTCTGGGAGTTTGCAGGCAAGTCGTATTTCCCAGTTGTTGGAGGAGGACGTGGTATTTGGGTCCGAATTTCGGGGGTTAGATTCAGACCGAACCCTTTTTGGGTTTTTGTGGGTTTGTTGAGAGGCATCTGGGGTTAAATTTGCAGAATTTTTCAGGCAGTATTCAACCTAGAAATGCCCTTTTTGTCCAGTAGTGTGTTTTATTATTCAGTCGATAATTGCACCATTTTGTGGGTTTTGCGGGTGGTTGGTTTAGGGCAGATTCCTTTCTGGGTTTGCATGAGTATTTTTGGGAGAAGCTATAATTGCATTTTTAGGCGATTCTAGGCATCATAAAGGGTCATTCTCAGCATTTCTAGTGCAATAGTAGTTGCCAATTTCTGGGTCTACATAGAAGGATATTGGGTCAAAGTTTCCTAGCTCTTGGGGATATTTCCTCCACTTGGGTTTGCTCCAGCTTGCTTATGCAAGCCCAAGTGCACTTGTTCCTGGCTATATGTACTCCTTACAGCTCATAATTTAATAAAATGGCTTAGCTTATTTGCCCAACTTCTTGGTGTTTTTGATGGTGCATGCGTATTTATGGTTTTATTTGCTATAGCCTAGTTCATGTGTCTGTTATTAGCTGTAAATTTTAGTTTGGAACATTACAAAATAATAGCTTGGTTCATCCCGACATTCCTTCCTATCGTATCCTCCATAAATGAACATTGATTCTGCATCATGGCGAAACAATTACCATCCATCTCCACCACCGCTGATATCTGCTTGGAGTGAATTGCGAAGGTACCTACCCAACCCTCAAATGGAACAATATTAAATAACCAGCCAAATGACGAAGGACTGAAAGCCCACCTGTCATGGATCATGGCCTCCGAACTCCCGCAATCACACCTATGCATTAACTTCCTACCAACTGCCCCTTCTCCCAACGCGCTGCAAAAAGCCTTCGGAATGCTGTCCATAGTAACTGCCTGATTATGAATCTGCAAACCCGTACTCCAGCTGTATTGCACCAGTCTTATATTTTTATACCGTATTATGAGATATGACATATTTCAACTATGTTGTCGATACGTAAAGAGCTTTGCACTAACTCTGCCCTGATGTTGGCTCGTGCGTCCGCCGCTTGGTTATTGGCACACATTACATGGAAAACTTTAAAATTTTCAATCTTCTTTAAGAGATACATTATCCTTATAATGATTGGGTAGGGTTCTGTTTTGATGAGGTTCTCGTGCTTGGCAAGACTCAAACATTTTTGGATTATCTCCATAGAGTCACCAACAATTATCAGGTTCTTGATACCCTTAGAGACGCTGATTTTCAATCCTTGCCAAAGAGAGAGAGCTTCTGCTTGATTGTTCTTGGCATTGCCGAGTCCCCATGTGAACTTTAATTCAGTCTTTTCTTCAAGGTTTACTAGCACCCCTCCTGCTCTAGCCTCCCCATTGTAGCACTAGACATATTACACATCTTATATATTAGTTTTCTTTTCATATTTATGTGTCAATGAATTTATTTTATGTTGTGGATGCTTTAGATACTAAAATAATGAATATTTTTGTATTTTTTAAAATTTTTCTGATGATTTGCCTATTTTTTAACTATTGTTTTCCTGATTTTTTTTAAATAAATTATTTTATTTATTTTTTTTATTTTATTTTTTATTTACTTATTTTTTACTTATTTTTTATTTTTATCCAGACCCTCCCCGATTTTATCCCTATCACGATGTTCGCAACATTGATATGTAGATATCCTGTGCTAGGTTAGGGGCTTGATTGCCTTGGTCTCTAGTACCTGAAATCTCTCCCTTTATTCTTCAACGAATCACTGTGTATTCATCTAGTTTCGATTGACACTATAGGTTAATTTATCTACAAACTTGTCAAAATCTCCTTTGGGGTATTTAGAGATCTGTCTCTCTCCCTGTGTATGCTCTAACCTCTAGCTGGTGAAGGGCAATGTTTAGCTTATTTTCCTGGATATGAACATCATGCACTGGGAAAGCTAGCTTGATCATGCTCAGCTGAACCATGTATGCACTTCAGCATTCTCTCCAAAATTGTATTGCAGAATATTCATTTGGAGGTTGTAGGATATATTAGTGTTTGACCTGTGTAGGGTGGGGACACATTCCCCGTCCCTAAAATGGCGAGGGAAACATCCCAAACTGTTGGGATGACCCCCAGCCTGCAGTATTTTGCAGAAATCGGGTGACATGTGCCAAAATCAGAGACGTCAACCTGTGCAAACTGAAAAAAATAGTGTGAAAAAAGAAGAAAAAAATAAAAACTGTGGCCCCAAATGGTGAATTACCTAATGGTAGTGCAGTAGATTACAATGGATTTTGTTAGCATTTCATATTTTCCTAGATGTATGAATATTGATCTTACATCAAAACCAATAGTGCAGAATATCCTCCTTCTAATTCATCTTCTGATGTTTGGTCTGGAGCAATCTAGAACATATTGGATGACTTATTTCTGTTTATTGCCAAAGTGAAGTTTTACATGTCTTTTGTTTATTGTCAAATAGTTAGAACTTTCATTGAATCATTATGATTTAACAGCTTTTCATTGATTCTCCTTAAAACTTCATTGTTTATATTGCATGACTATTCAATTCAGGGCATACTTGATGACCGTTTTAGCTGGATCTTTGTTTTTGCAGTTTCTACCTGGCAGCACCCTTATCAATGTGCAGTTTGTGTGTCCCAGAGGTGTCCTCTTATATTATCACCCAAGCAGTTCTTTCTGTATTAAGACAAAGAGCTCGTATAGCTGACTTAGAGTTGAAATTTTTAGAGTATGGAAATTCTCTTTTGAAACTGGGATGGTGGCAATGGACTGGTGCACTTGTCTTCATGTGGGGATGGATTCATCAGCTCCGGTGCCATAAGATACTGGTAAGGATAAATTTTGATACTAATTCTGCACCTACATTAGGAATATCATTTCAATTCTGTCTTGGTTTGTTGGGGAATGAAAGACTCATCTGGTTAATAATTTTATATATGCATGTTGGTCTGACTTTGGCGTTGAGTTCATATATACTGTGCGTTGATCAGCTTAATCTTTTGCTGTGGATATATGGAGCTTCTCCACCTCTAATTTGGCTTTAATTCAGATTGATATTCCCATCAGAAGACTATAGTGCAAAGGACCTGTTGACTGCTACGTGTCAACTACCCACAGTAGTACACCCCCTTTTTTCGCAAAAGGGATAGCGCTTGATCAATATGTCCGTGCCATCCGACTATCATTATCAGCCTGATCTTGTTATTTTGTAAACCCAGTCTGCTTGTGTAAATTGTAAATAATCTTAGCAGACCTGTGTCATGTAATTACCTAGGTAAACCTAATCTGCTAGTGATGATCTACATTCCGGAAGTTTTTTGTCTCACCGATCCATGATCGGCAGAGTTTTCCTTCAGCCTAACCCCAAAGCCGGAATGGACTTTGTTATTAGAATCTTAGGGGAGTCCGAGTGTGCTGGGTCTAGTCTATGTAAAAGTGATTTGGGAATAATCCTAACTATTTGGTTAGGTTATTACAAATCGCTTGATCTGCTAGATTATATTTGTGTCACAGAACTTAGTGGTCTATGAGGGTCTATGTCAAATAGGTTTCCCCCCTTGAGATGTAAAAATATAAAAATCATGATGTAAAGTGTTTTGAGGGTTAGAAAATGTTTTATCCCCTCATAAGTCCTAGGTCCTAAGTGATTTTTCCAAAGGCTAAGTTCGAGGGCCCCTTTAAATTAAAAAATAATATATAATAAATAATTAATAATTAATAAATAAAAATGAAATAAAATAATAAAATAATAATAAGTCAAAGTTTTGAGGAAATAAAGGCAAAATTTTAAATTTCTATATTAAAATGTGAAATTTCCTCGACATTTAAAATTTTCAATGGATGAGATTAAAAAAGATTTTGATCCTCATCGATTGTCAAGATCACTTTGACATGGAACACTCGAACTAGCTGTTGGGAAATTTTTCTTTAAATAGGGTGTTAGAGGTCCTTTGAGATCATTCGATCTGTGAGTCTTGTGCCAAAGAAATCTCTCTTGTAATCGTTTTTTTATGTGCAAATAAAAAAGACTTTGGGGTTAATCTTTGCTGGTGTTACTCTGTAGGAAATGCTGTAAGCTGTTTTATTTTCTTGCTTAGAATTACTGTCAACCATTGATGTTAGCTTATTGAAGAGTGATTTAGACACAGGTATCTTGTCTGATCACTGGGGTTTGAATGATAGTTTAATTTTTGAATATAATGGTAGGTATCTCCATTAGATCTGAATTTCATTGTCGTTTTCTCTCTCTATGTTAATGGTTGAATTAAGCTGTGCAAGAAATCTTTTTTTTTTTGAAATTACTAGGCATTCGGGGAAGTCCTCCGCTGAACCAGCCAACTCCCGAAAAAGCATTTTATGAAAAGCCCAATTGGTTTTGATCCCGGGCTTATCATTATAATTTTTTTGGTGAATGCATGAAGGGTTTTTTGAGGCACCTCATCTTAAATTCAAAATCTTAAAAAATATTTCTGTGGCATACTGACAAATCTGGCTTTTTAGAGCCTTTAAACTGTAAATATTGTAATTATGTAGCTGGTTTTAGGGTGTTTAGTTTTGTTTCTTGCATATATTGTTTCTGGGTATTTGTTTTGTCATTGCAGGTTGCACATTTGAAGAGGAAATCCTAGTTTGAAGCCAGATCTAGGCCTTGGAGAGTAAGATCTGGCCTCAGAATCAGCTCTTGCAGGGGCATTTGTCTCAGATCTAGAAATTGCTTGTGGGGTTTTCATCAGGGAAACCTGAAGCAAAAGAATTTAATTTTTTTTTTGAAGTTTTCTGGAGAAATTCGAGGGTTTCCAGGGCATCTTTGTTATAGGAATTTTTCAAATTTTTTTTAGTAAGCTGTGATTGCTTGATTGCTGCCAGCAAACCCTCTAGCAGCCTCAGTTTTCTCGCAAGGACATCTTTCCTATCAATCCGCAACATTCTCCATTATTCCAAATCCACAGTCATATAACCTGCGTGCTATCCACAGCTCTGTCTCCGCATTTCTCTTCCCCGTCCAGCATAGCTTCCTGCGGATTCCTGCTACTCTCCCTCGCTGCATCCATATCGGCTATCCTCCCTTCCATTCAAAGCTCTCCCATCCGCAATCTTGCTCCAACTCCTTGCCATGCAATCGACTGTCTGTATCCCTGTGCGCTGCCACAAACCCACTTCTCTGCCCACGCACTCCTCCATTAACCTCCACGCCTTACCATTGAAAAACCTTGCACCTCCGTTTATCCGCAGCCCTTTCACGCAGACGTCACTGTCCTTCTCCCTTGCCATATGACTATCTGCGTCCCCTCTACTTATGCGTTCCACTCCTATTCCGTTGCCATACAAGATCCTTCTTGCAAAGCTCCCTACACTGCTCGCTCTTAGCTCCCTCGTTCTTCCCTCGACGCTGTCCTTGCTGCCTCTGCTGGCTCTCCATCCGTCGACCTCTTCACCGTCCAATTTGCGTCGCCTCCGGACCTGCATTCAACACATTACGCATAACAGATTCATCTTTCGATTTAAATGTATGCGTATAGTTTAGCTTAGGGTTAGCGTAATTTTTATTTTAGTTTCATATGTTTAGATTTCAGTATTTTGAATATTTTAATTAGAATTTAGATTTGATTTGATTTTTTATATAGTTTAGAATTTAATTATCTTTGTTAAAGTTTCGATTTCATTTAGATTTTTATTAGTTCAAGATTTCATTTCATTTGTACATATTTATTGTTTATTTGAAGTTTCAGTTTCATTTAGTCTAGATTTAAAATTTTGATTATTTTGATTTCGATTTTTTTTTTTCTATGTTTGATATGATTAAGAGTTAGATTTTAATTTTATTTAGTCATGATTTAGACTTTATATTTTTGTTATATATTATAGATTAGGTGTTAGTCCTCATTTTGATTTCTTTTTAGCTTTTAGTTTAGTTTTGATTTCATGTTAAATAAAAATAATAATAATATAAATATAAAATTTAGAAGTTCAAAAAAAGCATTTTTAACCATCTCGGATGTGTTGGTCATTTTTTGAAGATCATTGCATTAATTCTTGCTCAACAAAAAGATTTTCTAAGTTTGTCGATTTAAAGCCTTGAAAGAAATTTTTCTCGTGGTATTTGACATAGCTAAATGTGCTTAGATTTTATCTTAAGCTAGCTATTTGAAAGTGGTGATTCATCTTATGAATTGGTTAGCATTTTGTGGTCATTCAAAGTACTCTATCTTTTGAAGATTAAATTGTTGGAGCTTTGCTAAGTCACAAAATTAATCATGGTTGGTTGAATGTTTTGATGCTCATCGTATGCTAGACATTTCAGTAAATATCTTCAAGCAATTGCTAAAAGGTTTGTTTATATTTATATTTCCTAAGCATCAAATAAATTATTCAATTTTCACTTCATCTAGCAAAGGCACTGGTCTTAAGTACTTAAGTATTTAAAGGGCTAATCGATTTTTAAAATCAATCAAGTGCTTGATTCCCTTGCTGTGTCTCCCTACCCAGTTGGTTCCCAGTTGGTCTTCCTTTATCCCATAGGGTCTACCCCCCTTAGCTGGAGATGGCTTAAACGGAGAGATCGAGGATCAGGGTGACAGCCCACGGTTTGAGCGTTGTCGCGGTGCTTAGACACTCTGCGTGACAACAGGACCATTGGCTGCAAATTGTTTTATCAATGCACCGAAAGTTAAAATTTTCATATAATCTGGAAAACCATATCTATTTACAAAGAAAGGGATGTTGAGCAACATAGAAATAAAAACCCATAATAGCTTAAGATTTTAGAGGAAGAATAGACCAATTATTAGAATTTTATGAAGAAAAATAAAACAACTTTGCTGGTGAATATTTAGGCATAGTTAAATTTGGGAACAGAGGTCGTTCAACATCACTTATCATGTTTATCACTCGACTTAATTAAAGGTCTAACTCAACTACCATAAGATTGAATAGTCTTGTTTGTGGGCTTGATGTGGGAGTAAACATTAGTAGGGACACTGAAGAGTATTGAGAGATGATGTTGCTCTCATAGATAAAAAATTTCCTGCTATTTAGGAACCTGCTCGATTTACCAATCACACCAGTCAGAAGGCTGATAAAACTTACATTTGGGTATTATTGTAGCCTTTGAGCATATGCTGAGTATTTGTTCCGTATAGAGTCAAAATGTTCACTCTTATTGCAATTATGGCTAGTGCCAACATGAATGGGTTGGTAGCAATGCATGCAATCCTATTTGTGGAGAAGCTCCACAATCCCTACCCCGACTCGCTTTGCCACTGCGAAAAAATACCCCCATTTCCAAAGCTCTCTTTGGAGGGGAGTGTGCTCCTGGAACAATGCACCACACTATTGGAATGATTGGTGTTGTTGCTAGACCTTCAGAGAAGAAATTAGAAATTGTTCATGGCAAGGGGCTTAGCAAATTTAGCCCAAGGGGTAGTTTAACCAGTCGTTGCCAATGTTGTTGGGCATTTTGTGAATTCTGTACTACTAGGTGCCTTGTTTGAATCACCTTGAGTTAGGTGCACTAGTCTATGCTGATGTGTTTACTAGAAATGCCCTCATTGAATGCAGGGAAGCATTTGTTGGGATTTCTTGCGAGGTTTTCCTTGGATAGAAAAAAGGCCTAAGACAAATAATTCTACTAAATACTAATCGACACACAAAGATTAGTGCCTTGAGTTAATTGACATTCAGTTAGGGCAAGGTTAAGATAGGACCTTTGTTAGAGAGGGCAGAAGACAATTCACTTCATTTTAGAAATCCTAACAATGTTCTTCTTAGGAGATTTAAGGTTAAGTATGCAAAAAAACAGTTCTTTCGATGGATTCTTGATGGCAGATTTTGCATAAATTCAAGGTTCATAGAAGATATTGTACATTTTAATATGGCATATGACACATTGTAATTTCAGAAATTTTATGCAAAGTGGAAGAAAAATAGCATTAAAATTACACCATTCAAGTAAGAATCATTTCATCAATCCATGCGAAAGCCTTTCCATGCAAAACATAACCTCCCCTAGACAATTCACACTCTACTTAGCCATTGCATCCAAGAGAAAGAGAAGAAATACTAGTGTGTACTCCTTCGAGAGATGAATAATAAGTGTGTGTGACAATGATCCAAAGGAAATTGACTCCCCTCTATTTATATGAGAGTAACCAAGTCAATTTTCCTGAATCTACAATTAAAAGCCCCAAGTTTGCTGAAAGCATTCAACAAGGCTAATAGGTCATAAGCCAACTTAAAAATAACTTTAAAAAATGATAAATCATAATAAAATGCCATAAAGTCCCCACATGTGTGGGAGAATTATCTCTCCAACATGATGTCATCTCCATAAATGAGCATCTCTATCAAGTAAGGTGACAATAGGTCCAAGAGTGATCCTCACTCCAAGATACCTCATCAAAGTGAATGTGTGCATCTCCTTGTGCAAGATGTCATCATCAAGAAGCCCTGCATCACCTTTCTAGAGTTTGCATGGGTGATGTGGCAACCCTAGAACATTGTGTTAGCATCAAAAGGGAGTATGCTAGCTCTCCCAAAGTGTCTCAAGTAATCTCCATCATCATCTAGGCTAAGGAACGAGGCAATGAACATCAAGTAGGCAAGGCCAACTAGGGAGCGTCTTTGGTCTTCTAGGGCACATCATCAATCAAGCTAACACCTTGATTTCTTGGCTCAATGTTTCAACATTTGGAGGTGTAGAAGGGACCATACATTCATAAAGAGGTTCTTCAAGGTCCACCGCTAATCTCTATAGGGGAAATGTTAGGGTTGCAATATCATAAATGTTGTCATAGCTGGGCTAGAAGTCCTCTTCAAAGTGATGGAAAAGTGGTTGAGCCATCCCTGAAGGGACATCTAATGTATCTGTGGAAAACTACTTGAAACATACCCTCAAGATCAAGTGAGATCAACATCATTAGGTAAAGAAACATTAAAGTATCATAGTGGACCATATTAAATGCTAAGGGCACAAAAATACTTCACAGAAACATTGCCTTCAAATGTTTTTCTAACTGATGACTTGGAAGCAAGTTACCACACTTGTGTTAGAGATGATTTTGTAATTAGCCCTATTAGGTGTTTTCAGCCCCCAATGGGAGAGATCGTTCCTAGGTAGGCCCATCAATCCATAGGTGCATGTGAAAAATGTGGTCATGGAGTGGGAAAGTGGAGATGCCATGGCCATGGTGCCAAATGAAGGAGGTCCAACATCTTGAGTATAATGTTGATAAGAGGGAATAGTTGTGCAATCTTGAGTTACCCCTTTTGCTCAACCTACTTTTTCCTCTCCTTTGGTGTGCCTTTTACTTAATGGTTTTTCTTTTCTTTCTTGCATAGCTTGGGTAATCAACTTGCTTTATGCTTTTTCAGTACCCCTTAAAGATATGGCAGGCTAATTCTCATTGGGGTTGGGACATTATAAGTTCATTTGATTTAGATAGAGCATTAAATGCTTAGAATGATGGAAATACTGGGGGGGAGGTGAATCGATATTTCGTTATTGTTAACAATTTTTCACCTAGTTAATCTTAAAATTGAATTCACATCACATAATCAATCATCCATAATGTATGAATAGAGAGATTAAAGTGCAAATCAAAACTTGAAGAAGAAACATTTGAAAACTATCTTCAATTTATTACAATCACTTGTGAGGACACTAATCTTCTATAAGCACCAACTTACAAAAAGTTACAGGCTCAAACCTATCAAGAAGATGATGACACCAATCCACAGTAATCACCAACTTATAGAAATTGCAGGCTCCAACCTGTCAAGAAGGTGAAGACACCGATGTTTAGTAACCTCCAAATTACTACTTGTTCGCTTATTCAAGAGTTAATATTTTGCATTTGTAAAAGGTCTGCCCTCCTAGTAGCTGCTACTCTATCCTTCACAAATATGTTGTTAGCACATTGAACTCGGCCTTCGTCAGAACTAGCAAATATAATGTAGGAAAAAATGTAACTAGTGTCAGTCTTCATAATGTATAAAATTGTAATTTTTTTATCACTAGCATATTTGTCATATTCATTATTATTATTTTATTTTGGTCAAAGCATGTTCTTCTTGCTTATAGAGTAAAAAATAGTAAAAAAAATGTATTTGAGTCAAGTCCCATTTGGACTTTTGTAAGAAAAAGAAAAAGAATTTTTATTTTGAGTCAAAGAGTCAACGCAAGACCAAGTTTGCCCTTCTTGGACAAGTCGGCCTAAGGCAACGATTCGAGCTTCCTGGACAGGTATATATGTTAGTTTTTGAAGCATTGAATGTGTTCTAGCCATGAAATTTGGTGGAGAGGCTATAATATATGTATTCTCCAAAACCCAGAAAACGTTTTTGGAAATTCCACCTAGAGAAGACTTAATTAAAATAATTGATTGTTTTTTAATGTTTCCTAAGTCTAAACTTAGGGAATATGATTAATTAAAGGGTATTAATTAAGTCATGGTGAGAATCTTCTAGAAGAAGACATGGATCGAGTTCTAGTTAATCTAGCCATGGATTATGTTTTAATCTTGGTTGTTGATGTCTCAACAAGAGATTATAAGAAGAAATTCGATGGGGGTTGGAGAACACACTTTGAGCAACCAACAATTCGAATTTATTGGCAAATAGAACGCCAGAGTAGTAGCGCTAAGTTGCCAGAGAGAGAGAGTTAGTGAGCTCGAAGCAGTGAGAGAGGGGTAGGGATAGTAAGGTCGGAGGGAGATTTTCTAGTTTGGTGAAGTGCATTGTAGAGAGGCAGTGAGTGCCACAGAGAGGCAACATAGAGCCACGCAGAGGCAGCGCAATGCTTCAGAGGGGAATCCGTATTTTGCTGGGGAGAAGCAGTGATTCAGTGCCAAAAGTCGGAGTGGGAGCCTAGAGGCGAGGAGAGTCCATCTTCCAGACAATAGCTGATTAGATATCGAGAGAGACATAGTTTCGATTTGTGAGACGCAGTACTGCGTAGGCTGATGCAGGGACTGCGTAGAGGTAGCAGAGAGCAACTCATCTTGAGCCAAGGTCAGTGTCAGATTGCTAGTGGGAGTGAGATTTTTCTCACTAGGCTTATTGTCAGTCATTTCTCTATATGGATTGCTAGATTTGAGCATCCATAGTTTTGTACTCAGATTTACTACTGCATAATAATTAAAACCCTCAACTGTTGCATTGGTTTTCCCGAGTTGGGTTTTTCTGGGGACTTAGTCCAAAAATAACTATGTATTTGTGTGTGTGCACGTCTATTCTTCCAACATTTTTATTTCTTCTGCATTATTTATTTTGTGAAGGCTGTAGTGTATTAGTTTCGATATTTTCCGTAGAACACAGTAAATAATTTGTTCAGTTTATTTAACAAATAGAAGAAACTTAATCAGTCGCTGCAGTAGGATTCAGGGTTTTTCGAATTTTCACATGGTATTAGAACGCAGATAGAAATCGGAGAGCTCAGTGTCAGAAGGGAAGAGAAATTTCGAAACTCTGCGTAGGCAACAATTTGAAACCGTTAGAGGCAGTGCAGTCCTTGGCCAGGAGGGTCAACTTTTGAGGAAAGTTGATTTCTCTGAGAGAGTCGACAGAGAATAAATTTTCTAGATCAAAGATTACCAGAGGCAGAGGGAGAAGCAGTATTTTCCTTGTAGAGTAGATCTTCAGTTGGGACGCAGCTATTTTGTAGCAGTTTGCCAGTGAAAAATAGCGTTAGGAGGAAGGAAGAGCACACACTGAGGGAATTCTTTTTTTAGGGGACTTCTAGCCCAAAAGTTTGATTTTTTCTTGGCAGAGCAACAGTAGTTGTGAGCAGATTTTCCCACTCCAGCAGGGAGTGCGTAGAGCCAGTCAGCAGCTGCGCATAGGAGAAGAGGAGGAATTCGACTTTTTTGTAGAGATGGCATCAGCAGGGCTGAGAGATCAGGGTTGATTAGAGGGAGCCGCCAACTATGTGATCTGGAAGGCAAGAATTTCCTGTGTTCTAGATGAATACGATCTCAAAACCTACATTGATAGTGTGGTAGTTGTACATGCAGATGCAGATCCGCTAAAGGCCTACAAGAAGGATATGGCAAAGGCAAAGAAGCTGATTCTCGATGGGGTTCGAGATTGTTTAGTGTCTTACGTAGTTGGCAAAGATAATGTTCGACAGATGTGGGAAGCTCTTGCTACGCTATACGGGGGATCTTCTGAGCAATGAAAAATGTATCTTGAGGAGAAGCTGAGATGCACAAGGATCCAGAAAGGGGAGTGCATAGACCCCTTCCTCGCTAGGCTTCAGGATATCCGAGGCCAATCGTTTGTAGTAGGGTCAGCGCCCCAACCTGCAAAATTGGTGCGGTTAGCTCTAAACAACATTTTCGAAGAATGGCAGGTCTTCGTCCAGAGTATTCAGGGTAGAGAAAAGCTGCCACATTGGGATTGAATGTGGGTTGATTTGCAGCAGGAGGAGACGAGGCAAGATTTGGTGAGAGCACCATCAGTGGCACCAGCAGCAGCAGTGGGATGAAGCAGAAGAGGAGAATGTTGCCCTCGCATCAAAGGGGCAACAAGAGCAGTGCAAGAGGAAGAAGGACATTTCCAAGGTCAAATGCTTCAGATGTGGTGAGCTTGGCCACTATAGCACTCAATGTACTCTCAGAAAGAAGGACAAAGGGAGAAGCAAGATCAGTAGGCTGCCTCGGCAGAGATCGACAGGCTGTCCTCCAGATTGGAGGAAGAATTTGCCATGATCACCGATATACCTCCAGGAGTGAGGTGGGGTGATTTGGTTTTGTAGCCCTTGAGAGCTACATGATGGGCAGGATTCTTGAGGAGGTCCACCTCATGAATCAATACCTTCCTACGGGAGCCCATAGTATGTAGTAGCGGGGTAGATCAGTGGCAGATGGTGCAGTCAGATGCCAGAGTGATAGATGTAGTGGCTAGTAGCGGTAAGATATTGAGCAATGGAGTGTAGAGTTGGCAGCAGTGCAGTTGGCACAGAGTAGAGTCAACGGCAAAGCAGAGGCTTCAATGGCAGCACAAAGTCTAGCAGCACTTAGGACTCGGGTGATAGATGCATCATACTAATCACAGTTGATTCAATATTTTGGATGCTTTTCAATTGTAGTTGCTGCAATTGCAGAAACAACAGATGGAGAGGGAGTTGCAGTGCAGATGCAGCATTGGCCGCAGTTCAGCAGGGCCAGCAGCAGCATAGATGCAATGTATATCTAAGTTGCGTAGTAGTTGGTGGGCAGAAACAACCAGACATCAACACCGTGACAGGAGGTGGTTCAGAGACAGGGTGTTGCTTTAGTAGGTTGCAGATTTAGAACTCAAACCTCACTAAGAGGGAGTGTTAGTTTTTGTAGCATCATATATGTTCTAGCCACAAAATTTGGTGGAGAGGCTATAATACATGTATTCTCCAAAACCCATAATTCGTTTATGGAAATTCCCCCTAGAGACGACTTAGTTAAAATAATTAATCGGTTTTAATGTTTCCTAAGTCTAAACTTAGGGAATATGATTAATTAAAGGGTATTAATTAAGTCACGGTGAGAATCTTCTAGAAGAAGACATGGATCGAGTTCTAGTTAATCTTAGCCATCGATTATGTTTTAATCTTGGCTGTTGATATCTTAACGAGAGATTATAAGAAGAAATTCGATGGGGGTTGTAGAAAACACATTCAGCCACCAGAAGTTTGGATTTTCTAGCAAATCGAACTCCAGAGTAGTAGCGCTGAGTTGTCGGAGAGAGATCTATTGAGCTCGAAGCAGTGAGAAAGGGGCAGGGATAGTAAGGCCGAAGGGAGATTTTTCAGTCCGGTGAAGCGCATTGCAGAGAGACAGTGAGTGCCACAGAGAGGCAATGCAGAGCTTTAGAGGGGAATTTGTATTTTGCGGGGAGAAGCAATGATTCAGTGCCAGAAGCCGGAGTGGGAGCTCGAAGGCTAGGAGAGTCCATCTTCCAGACAACATCTGATCAGATAGCGAGAGAGACACATTTATGAGTTGTGGGACATAATACTGTGTAGGCTGACGCAGGGACTACACAGAGGCAACAGAGAGCAGCTCATCTTGAGCCAAGGTCAGTGCTGGATCACCAGTGGGAGTGAGATTTTTCTCACTAGACTTATTGTCGGTCATTTTTGTGTATGGATTACTAGATTTGAGCATCCATAGTTTTGTACTCAAATTTACTACTGCATAATAATTAAAACCCTTAGCTGCTGCACTAGTTTTCCCGAGTGGGGTTTTTTCGGGGACTTAGTCCAAAATTAACTATGTATTTGTGTGTGTGCATCTGTTCTTCCAACGTTTTTATTTCTTCCTCAATATTTATTTTGTGAAGGCTGCAATGTATTAGTTTCGATATTTGCCATAGAATACAGTGAATAATTTGTTCTTTTTATTTAAAAAATAGAAGAAACTTAATCAGTTGCTGCAGTAGTATTCGGGGCTTTTTGAATTTTAACAATATATTGTTGAGAAATCAATATGCTAATAGATTAGAGTAGATTTCTCTTAACTTGATAATTACTTATGAGTGTTTGTTGGCTTCTTATTAGTTTTATATTCTCTTTTGTTAAATTATGCAACTAGGGTCAAGTTCCACTTTGGACAACTTATTTGATAGATATAATTATTGCATTGAATTTCTCTTTTCGAGAGGACCAAATTCGACCTAAAGATCATCAAATTTGGACAAGGGAAAGTGTGCTTATGAAGAAAAACCCACATATGCACATTTGGATAGGTTGGCCCCAATAGTAAATTGGTCACCCTTGGAAGCCTATAAATACAAGTGATCTCAAGCTCATTTGGACATCACTAAGCATCTTCTTTTTCTCTTCTTCAGTGATTGGTTCGAACAGGTCTAAGGTTGGGTCAACAAAAGAAGTTCGCAAAGGTCTGAAATTACACGATCCAAAGCTTGCATCTGTTTTTAGAGTTTTGGGTTACAGTCGATGGTTCGTCAAAGGATACTTTTGACTGCAGTCGCTGGCTTGTAGGCTCAAGGGAGCAATTGGAAGCCTTCAAGCACTCTCACAACTCCTCCCTGTGACTGGAAAGTTTAGTTGAAATTTGACCATTGACCGAAGGTCGCAGTTGACAGCATACATGAAAAGTTGTCTATGATATTCATTGATTCTAGAAACATATTTCTGAATGTTATGTTGAAATTTGGTACCGGAGGACAGGTGGTTCTCTTAGGCTTTGATCTTTGGCCTAGGGAAAAGTGTCCAAAAGATTTTAATTTTTCTCCTAAAGTAACTTTATAATTTTTATAAAGTTAAATCTAATTTAAAAGTGACTTTAAGTGATAAAGTTACTAAAGTCTAATTTTAAAGTGACTTTAATAAAGTTAATGTAAAATTAGAAAGGAAAAGTGACTATGGAAATAAATGACTAAGTGGGTCTTTATTAAAGTGGGGTGAATTAAAAAATAGAAAGTGAGATTTAAATATGCATTTA
>APFE030392098.1:32881-52504 GCA_000404065.3 Pinus taeda | reverse complement strand
CTTCAGAGACAAGATGGGTGTGGTGAGGAACACCTTCCTTGGTAAGAGGGAGTGTTGAAATTTGGTACCGGAGGACAAGTGGTTCCCTTAGGCTTTGATCTTTGGCCTAGGGAACAGTGTCCAAAAGATTTTAATTTTTCTCCTAAAGTGACTTTATAATTTTTTATAAAGTTAAAATCTAATTTAAAAGTGACTTTAAGTGATAAATTTACTAAGTCTAATTTAAAGTGACTTTTATAAAGTCAATGAAAAATTAGAAAGGAAAAGTGATTTGGAAATAAATGACTAAGTGGGTCTTTATTAAAGTGGGTGAATTAAAAAATAGAAAGTGAGATTTAAATGTGCATTTAATCTCAGCCATTGATCTAAATCTATTTCAGCCATTGGATTTAGAGATCACCCAAAAGTCACTTGGATCACCCAAAAGTCACTTGGAGTTATATTAAAGGAGGAAAAGGAGGAAAAGATCATTCATTCTTTCATGAGCAGATTGGGAGAAGGAGAGCAAGAGAGCAAGGGAGATTTCTGGACAAGAAGGAGAAAGAGGCAGCAGTTTGGCACACATACCAGGCAGCTCTTCAGCAAAATCAGAACAGCAGAAAGACAAGCAGAACAGCAGCAAGAACAAGCAGAAAAAGTTGATTTTTTTGCTGAAAACTGAGAAGTTTCCAAGTGGTCCGTTGGGCTGAAAACGGATAAGTTTGCTTGCTGAAAAAATTATTTTGCTGTAATTTTTTGCTGAAATTTTCTTGCTGTAAAAAGACATTTTTTAGAAATAAAGAAGAGCTCTCAAACTGGTTTCCCCAAGAGTTGTAGGGGGTTTTTCCAGGGTCACGTTGACAAAAAATATCAGTGTTTTAATGGCTGTTTAACACTGCTGATTTTTATTTCTGCAATTTCCAGCATTCTGTAAATTTTCCAGAATTTGTGTTTTCAGCAAAATTTATTTTTTCCAGCTTGTTGAATGTATGGTTATGGGAAAGGGCATTTAACTACATGGGAGAAATAAGGAGAAATTGAAAACCGGGGTGGGAAAACAGAAATTTTAACATGTTATTGGGTTATTTTGCTGAATCATACTGTATTGGGCTCATTCTACTCTCTACTGAACATTTTATGACAATTTAATAGAAGAAGAATTTCAAAGGGTTTTCCCCTTTGTGGGGATTTTCCCTGGTCTTTGACCAAACCTGGTGTCTCTTGTTGATGTGTTGATTGTCTCCTTTGTCATTGCATTTACTATTTTATCTTCAATTATTGTTGATGATTGGAAAGATTAATTGCTATTGAAAAGATTGCTAATTGAAGTATTGAATTGGGCAAAAGGTAATTGAAACAACATAGAGCAGTGTGAAAATTAACATGGAATCAGAGGTAAGGTGAAGGACAAGCACAAAAGGAGACAAGCATTGAAACAATCATCTTTGGAAAAGTTGGAGCCAATCTAGTTAAGTCAAGATGTCTTCCTTCTTCAAGGAAAATGAGAAGTTGGGCGACTCATCTAATTTTGTTGCATGGAAAGTTAGGTTGAAGATCATAGCTAACAACAATGATGTTTTGGATTACATTCAAGGAAAAGTACCTAAGCCTAAAGAGAATGCTTCTGTCGCTATCAAGAACAAGCACAAGCACAAGAAAAGTGAGTTAAAAGCAAAACAAATTATAGTTGATGGTTTACAAGATAATTTACTTGCATATGTTGGAGATTTGAGGAAGTCTAAGGACATGTATGATAAGATAGCTAGCATTTATGAAGTCAACAATTTGAATGAAATCATCTCCTTGAAAAATCAATTCAAAGACACAAAGATGAACAAAGGGGATTTTGTGCAATCCTACATCATGAGGATATCTCGTCTTAGAGATCAATTGCAAAGAGTTGGGGAATCTGTGTCTGACAGGGAATTGGTGATTCTGACTCTAAGAGGTCTCCCTCCTATTTGGGAAACCTTCATTACTACTATAAGCAACAACAATGTCCTCCTGTCATTTGATGAAATTGTTGGAAAGCTCACTCAAGAAGAATCAAGGATGATATCAAGAGGGAGAGCCGGCTGCATTCATCACTCAAAACATGGGGAAGTCTTCTTCCATCTTGGAGGAAATCCTATCAATCTATGTTGATGCTGCCTGTTGGTCCTGCTTCTCCTCCTTGTCTGACTTCTTGAGAGGACACTGGGTTCTGTAGTGACCAAGCTCACCACATCTGAAGCACTTGACCTTTAACATATTCTTCTTCTTCTCTCGCTGATCCCCTTGTCCTTGACTGGGACCCTTTGATGTGAGGGCCACATTCTCCTCCTCCTTCACCTGCTTGGATCTGTTGCTGCTACCACTAATGGAGTTCTTTAGAAGAGCTCGCCTCAATTCTTCCTGCTGCAAGTCAACCCACATCTCGTCCCACTTTGGTAGCTTGTTTATGCCCAATATGCTTGGACAAAGACTTACCACTCCTCAGGGACATTGTTGAGTTCCAATCTCACAAGATCTGTGGGTTGAGGCGCTGCCCCAACAACTGTTAACTGATCTTGGACATCCTGAATCGTGGTGAGAAGGGGTCTATGCCTTCCCCCTTCTATATCCGGATGAGCCTCAACTTCTCCTCTAAGCAGATCTTCTGTTGCTCGGAAGTGGCTTGGTATAGCGTGGTGAGATTCTCCCACATTTCTTTGGCAGTCCCTTTGCTAGCTATGTGTGAAACAATGTGATCCCGAACACCATCAAGGATCAACCTCTTTGCCCGCACCATCTCCTTTTTGTACTCCTTCGGTTGGTCTGCATCCCGGGGCACAACTAACGCTGCATCTAAGTATGTCTTCAGGCCAAACTTATCCAGAAGGAAGGAAATCCTTGCCTTCTAGATAACATAGTTGGAGGCACCATCCAACCTGTCCTGATCTCGAAGCCCAACAGTGGCCATCTCAAATGATGTCAAAAATCTCCTCTTCCCTTCTGCTCAACTATTCACACTCCCTTCTGGAGTGAGAAACTATGCTCACAACGACTGTTGATCTGCTAGGGAAATCAAACTTCTTGAGACTAGAAGTTCCTTGAGGAAATTTTTCCCCCAGTGTGTGATTTTCTTCCACCTGATGCAAGCTCTGCTCTAGCAAACTGCTGCAAAACTATTACATCAAGCTAGAGATTTGCTCTGCGAAAATACTAGGCTGCTCCCTCTACCTTTATAATCCCTCGATCTAGAGAGATTGAATTTTTCTACCTCACACTCGGAAAAATCGAATCTTCTCAAGAAATTGGGCCTCTTGGCCAAGTTGACTGTGTTGCCTTTGGGGTTTCGATTTGCTGCCCTCACTAGACAATGAAACTCCTCCTTTTTTTGCTACTGAGCTCTTCGGATGATCGTCTGCGCTTTGATACCATGTGAAAATTCGAAAACCCCGAATCCTATTGCAGCAACTGGAAATAATTCTCCTAATTGTTAATTTAATTTAACAATTTATCTACTGTTTGCTACAACAAATACTGAATTAATCACACTGCAACCTACACAAATAAAGCTGCGGAATAATAAACGTTGGAAGAAATGTTAGCACACACACATAAATTTACATAGTTATCTTTCTTTTGAATAGGTTCACAAGAAATTTTCTAAGCCATATGGCTTCGCACGACGCTGTGCTTGCGGCCTTATATTCTGCTTCAATTGAGCTTAGAGCTATGAATTTCTGTTTCCTACTGCACTAAGAGGTCATTCCTGATCCAGTGTTGAAACAGTACCCAGCGGCACTTTTCCGATCCACTGAACTTCCAGCCCAATTTGGATCAGTAAATCCATTCATCTGATATCCTTACTCCTGGTGTACAAGAGTCCATAATCGACTATTCCCTGTATATATTTGAGAACATGTTTGGCTGCTGCCCAATGCGCGCTCTTCGGTTCCACCATGAACTAACTGAGGGTGTTGACAGCGTAACAAATGTCTAGCTTGGTATTGACCAGATACATCAGGGACCCTATGAGCTGCTTGTATAAGGTGGGATCAACATCTTTGTCTTTGATGCAACAATTTTCTTCCAGTTGGTGATCATTGGAGTAGCCATAGGTCTACAGTCCTCCATCCTGAATCTCTTCAGAATTTCTGTAGCATATCTCCCTTGTCCAAGGAAGATCTCCCCCTTTTGCTGCCAAACTTCCAACCCTAGGAAATAATGCGTCTGTTCGAAATCCTTCATGTCGAATTCTGTGGCTAGATTCTTCTTTCAGTCCTCGATGAGCCTGGATGATCCTGTCAAGAAGAGATCATCCACATATAATACTAGGATTAGAGGCTCATTCTCTACAACTAGATAGTAGAGATTTGGATCTGTGTCACTCTTGACAAACCCCATCTTCTGCAAGTAGCCATCAATTCGACCATACCATGCTCTAGGTGCCTGTTTGAGCCCATACAAGGCTTTCTTCAGTCTGCATACATGGGACTTCTTCTCATGTGTCTCAAAGCCTTCTGGCTGTTCAATGTATAACTCTTTTATCACCCTGTTCAAGAATGCCGTTTTGACATCCATGTGATGAATCTCCCATCCCATCTGTGTTGCAAGAGATATCATGGTTCTAATAGATGTATACTTGGCTATTGGGGCAAAGATCTCTTTGTAGTCAATTCCTTCCTTCTGAGCATACCCCTTAGCCACAAACCTGGCTTTGTATTTTTCCACACTGCCCTCTGTAGCGTATTTAATCTTGTAGATCCATCACGAACCTACCACCGATCTGCCTTGAGGCCTAGGCACTACCTCCCAGACATCGTTCACCATTATAGAGTTGTATTCCTCTACCATCGCATCTAACCAAATGTGATGTTGAGCGGCCTCCTGAAAATTGGAAGGCTCCCCATCCTAAGCTACTAATGCTTGATATCTATCTCGCTGTTTTCACTCCCTTTTATTGTTTCTTGGTGCACTGATGAAATCTTCGGTATCTTGCAGAATCTGTCGAACTTCCCTGCTCGTTCTTCCTCTAGTAGCAGGTGCTTCTGTTATCTCCTCCTCCTGCTGCGATTCTTCCTATTTTGAGGAAGAATTCTTGGCTTCCGTTGGTTGACATGGTTTGACCAACGGTTCATCTTTTGACTGCTCCTCGAAAGGCATTTCTCGAGACTTTTTGAAGGCCCTATCTTCCATGAACTTCACATCTCGTCGAACTACTACCTTCTTGCTCCCTGGAAGATAGATTCTATATGCCTTAGCGTTCTCGCTATATCCCACTAGATATCCTTTCTTTGCAGTTTGATCTAACTTCTTCCCTTTTTCCTTGTGTATACGACAATATGCTAAACTCCAAAATATCCTGAAGTGGCTGACTTCAGGAGTCTTTCCGGTGAAGACTTTCTTTGGAGTAATCTTGCCCAATGCCCTATGAGGAGTTCTATTCTAGACATAGACTATTGTATTCCATGCTTCTGCCCACAAGAATTTTGGCATATCCTGATCATACATCATGGCCCTAGCTACTTCCACGATAGTCCCGTTCTTCCTTTTTGCTACTCCATTATGCTCCAGATTGTAAGGAGTTGTCCACTCTCTTCTGGTGCCTTCCTTAGCGCAAAAATCAGTGAAGTCCTTATCGACATATTCTCCACCATTATTTGAGTGCGAAACTTTTATTTTCTTCCCTGTAAGGTTTTCCACCAGAGCCTTGAACTCTTTGAATCGATAGAAAACCTTGTCCTTGTTTTTCAGAAAATAAATCCAAGTTTTCCTTGAGTGGTCATCAATGAAGGTGACGAAGTACTCGACACCCCTAAGAGCTTTAGTGGACATAGTTCTGCAGATATCTGAGTGTATCAATCCCAGTACACTCTTGGCCTTATTTTTACTTCTAGGAAGTACTGCTTTGGCATACTTTCCCAGAGCACATCCTCTGCATACATCATCTCGCCCTGTGCTAAGATCTGGAACTCCTGTTACAGTTTTCCTGAGAATTCTCAGAGCCCATGGTGCAAATGTCCTATTCTTCTGTGCCATAGTTCATTCAAATCCTTGTTTCCATTACTGCCTATCAGTGCCATCGGTGATTCTAACTATAGCATGTACAACCTGTTACTTCCGATTCCAATCTGCACTTTCTTTTTCTAGCTCGGGTGTTTGACGTATACTTTCTCCTTGATGAATAAAATGTCATAGCCCTTGCCTTGAAGTTGTGATACGGAAAGTAAGTTCATCCCCAGTCCTGGTACATGCAGCACATTGGTAGCATGGAACCGCTCTCCCGTTTCTGTTTGAAAAACTATGGTACCCTTCCCTACTAGAGTACACTTTGCCTTATTCCCCATGGTGATCTAAAAATTCATCCTTTCCTCCTAATAATCTGAGAAACATTCCCGGATTCCTGTCATATGCTAGGAGGCTCCACTGTCTATATACCACACCTTCGATGATGCAGAGCTTGTCACACAAGCAACTTCTTCTTCCAATTTGGAAGCCAGCTTAGAGAAATCAAAATTACTGTCTCTTGTGCAATTTTCTGAAAATTTGCGCGAGTCTCCTGACGTAGATGCCTCTGCATTATGATCTCGACCCATAATTGATTCTCTGATTACTTTCTTTGATACCATGTGAAAATTCTATCACTGCAGCAACTGATTTATTTTACCTACTTATTTTCCAATAAGTTATTTACGGAAAACCGCTTCAGTAAATATTAAAATAAATTCTATTGCAGATATCACATCATAATACAGAAACAAATACATGCACAAGAATCAAACACATTAACACAGATATTTTTGGACAATTGTCCCCGGAAAAACCCATTGCGGGGAAACTGGTGCAACATGCTAGAATTTTTATTTTTAAGCAGCTTTTCGGAGTGCAATGGGTGCCAAACTAGCTCACCCGACAGAGATAAATTCTCCAACACCTCTCCTAGGCTCAGCGTCAGACCAACTAGCCACTGTGCAGCTCCCAGACCCTTTGCGTCAACACTCTGCCTCTCTGCGTTAGCACTCTTCCTCTCTACGTCAGCACTGGGCCTCTTTGCGTCAGCCTCACAGGCCCTCCAGTGATTGCTCAATCTTGTTGCCTCTGCGTCTTCCTGAGTGGCTCTGCGTCTGCCTTTCTGATCTCTGCGCTTATCCTCTAGCACTGACCCTGCCTCTCTACTCCGTGCTCGCTACCTCTTGCTGCAATCTAGACCTCCAGTTCGAATTTCTTAGCAAACCCCGCGCCAGGAATCGAATTGACTGGTCTGCCTCAGTGTACCTCCAACTGACCCTCAAGCCTTCTCTTATACTTTTCCTTGTTGATGAATCAACGACTGAGATTAAGTCCCTAATCAACGACTAAGATTAACATAGACTTGATCTTCATCTCTTAGAAGCTTCTTATCCTTATCTTTATTAATACCCATTAATATTTTTATTTTCCTAAGTTTAGACCTAGGACCTCATTAAAAATATTAATTAGTTTAATAACTTTTCATCCGGATGGAATTTTTCAAAACGATTTCTGGGTCTTGAAAATCTCATGTGCCTTAGTCTCTCCACCAATATTCATGGCTAGAGTACATCCGATGCTACCCAAAATCAACATGCCACTCGATCACTGCTTCGATCTCACTAGCTCTCTCTCCGGCGACTGATTGATGCTACTTTGGAAATTGATCTACTCATGAAATCTAACTATTGAAGTGATTTCTCCAAGCCCCATCGACTTCTTATAATTATCTATTGAGACTTCAACGATCAAGATTAGATCTTAATCAATGGTTGGGATTAAGTTGAAGTTGATCTATATGAGTTTCTACAACATTCACACCTTAACTTAATTAATTCTGATTAATTAGTCATATTCCCTAAGTTTAGACTTAGGGAATATTTAAAAACTGACTAATAATCTAATTAAGTTATTTCTAGGTGGAATTTCTAGAAATGATTTGTAGGTTTTGGAGATCTCATGTATTCTAGCCTCTCCACGAAATTTCAAGGCGAAAACGCATCTGATGCTAAAAAAAGTAACAGAAGCTTATAAATACAAGTGACCTCAAGCTCATTTGAACATCACTAAAAATTTTCTTCTTCTCTTCTTCATTGATTCCTTTTTTCGTGAGGACCAAAATCGACCTAAATATCATCAAATTTGGACAAGGGAAAGTGTACTTATGAAGAAAAAACCACATGCAGTTTTGGACAGGTCGGCCCTAATGGTAAATTGGTCACCCTTGGACGCTGTGAAAATTCGGAAACCTGAATCCTATTGCAGTATCTGAAAATAATTCTCCTAATTGTTAATTTAATTTAACAATTTATGTACTGTTTGCTAAAGCAAACACTGAATTAATCACACTTCAACCTACACAAATAAACCTACGGATTAATAAACGATGGAAGAAATGCTAGCACACACAAATTTACACAGTTACTTTTGGACAAATGTCCCCTGAAAAACCCAACTTGGGAAAACCGATGCAGCAGTGAGGTTTTTATTCATTATGCAATAGTGAAATTTGAGTAGATCTATGGATGCCCAATTGACAATCCAAACAACAAGAAAATTTGAGTAAAATATTAAAGGGAATTACCCTTCTCCCATAGGCAATCTCTGAGCAGACTTTCCCTATCAAAAACTCGGCCTCTTGGAGCACTGCATCAGCCTTTGCATAGTTGGATGGACAACTTGCTTTGGTTGGGCTCAGATGAAGTCATTCTTCCTTTGGAAGGTGAGAAACTTGTCTCTCCAGCTCACTAGGACTTCTTCCCGGCCAATGGAACTGAGGACGAATTTTTCTCCTCACCAAATCGATCTGTGTGACTAAAGCACTACACAGTCCATCAACACTGCCTCTCTGGGATAATTCGACTCACTTGCTGCTGCCTCCGTGGATCTGCAAAAATATTTCCACTGGCTGTCCTTGCCCCTCAATCACTACTTCAATCTCACTGGCTTTCTCTTCGGCAACTTATTGTTGCTACTCTAGAAATCGATCTGCTCATGAAATCAAACTGCTGAAGTGATTTCTCCAAGCCCCATCGACTTCTTCTTATAATCCTCTGTCGAGACTTCAATGACCAAGTTTAGATCTTAATCGATGGCTAGGATTAACTTGAAGTCAATTCGTGTGAGTTTCTAAAACATTGACACCTTAAATTAATTAATTCTGATTAATTAGTCATATTCCCTAAGTTTGGACTTGGGAAATATTGAAAAACTGACTAATAATATAATTAAGTTATTTTTAGGCGGAATTTCCAGAAACGATTTTTGGAATTTGGAGATCTCATGTATTCTAGCCTCTCCAAAAAATTTCAAGGCTTGAACACATCTGATGCTACAAAAGCTAACACTCCCTCTTAGCGAGGAATGTGTTCTAGTGCTCTACTGCACATCCTGTGACAACACTGTCTCTGCATCATCTCTTGTTACACTGTTGATGTTTGGCTGTTGTTGCCCACCAACCACTGCGCAACTCTGATATCTACTGCATCTGTGTTGCTACTGACTTTGCTGAACTGTTGCCAACACTGCATCTGCACTGCAACTCCCTCTTCATCTGTTGCTTTTGCAACTGCAACATCTGCAACTTAAAAACATCCTAAATACTGAATCAATTGTGATCATTATGATGCATCTGTCACTTGAGTCTCTGACTGCTGCTAGTATCTGTGCTGTCACTAAGGCATTTGCGTTACTACTGACTCTGCACTGTGTCAACTACACAACTGCCAACTCTACACTGCGCTCCCCAGCATCTGACTGCTACTAGTCTTTACATCTGTCACTTTGGCATCGAACTGCATCATCTGTCACTGATCCATCCTGCTACTGAATACTGCGGGCTCCTGTAGCAAGGTACTGATCCAAGAGGTGGACCTTCTCAAGGATCCTGCCCATTCGTAGCACTTTGGGGCTACAACACCAAGTCACCCCATCTCACTCCTAGGGGTATGTCAGCAAACATGGCGAAGCCTTCCTCCATCCTTGAGGAAGTCCTATCGATCTTTGTTGATGCTGTCTTATGGTCCTGCTTCTCCTCCTTGCCCTTCTTCCTGAGAGGACACTGGGTATTGTAGTGAGCAAGCTCTCCACATCTGAAGCACTTGACCTTTGACAGGTCCTTCTTCTTCTTTCGTTGCTCCCCCCGTCCCTGACTGGGACCCTTCAATGTGAGGGCCACATTCTCCTCCTCCTTCACCTGCTTTGATCTGTTGCTACTGCCACTGATGGAGCTCTTTAGAAGAGCTCGCCTCAATTCCTCTTATTGCAAGTCAACCCACATCCTGTCCCACTCCGGTAGCTTGTTTCTGCCCAATATGCTTTGGACAAAGACTTACCACTCCTCAGAGACACTGTTGAGTTCTAATCTCACAAGCTCTGTGGGTTGAGGCACTACCCCAACAATTGACAACTAATCTCGGACCTCTTGAATCCTGGTGAGGAAGGGGTCTATGCCTTCCCCCTTCTGCATCTGGATGAGCCTCAGCTTCTCCTCTAAGCACATCTTACGCTGCTTGGAAGTGTCTTGGTATACCGTGGTGAGAGTCTCCCACATTTCTCTAGCAGTCCCTTTGCCAGCTATGTGTGAAACAATGTGATCTTGAACACCATCAAGGATCAACCTCTTTGCCCGCGTTATCTCCTTTCTGTACTCCTTTAGCTAATCTGCATCTTGGGGCACAACTACCACTGCATCTAAGTATGTCTTCAAGCCAAACTAATCCAGAAGGAAGGAAATCGTTGCCTTCTAGATGACATAGTTAGAAGTACCATCCCACCTATCCTAATCTCGAAGTCCAACAATGGTCATCTCAAATGATGTCGAAAATATCCTCTTCCCTTCTGCTCAGCTATTCGCACTCCCTTTTGGAGTGAGAAACTATGCTCACAACGACTACTGATTTGCAAGGGAAATCGAACTTCTTGAGACTAGAAGTTCTGTGAGAAAAATTTTCCCTGAGTGTGTGCTCTTCTTCCACCTGACGCTAGCTTTGCTCTAGAAAACTGCTGCAAAACTACTGCATCCAACTAGAGATCTGCTTTGCGAAAATACTGGGCTGCTCCCTCTATCTTTGGAATCCCTCGATCTGGAGAGGTCAAATTTTTCTACCTCACACACGGAAAAATCAAATTTCCTCAAGAAATTTGGGCTCTTGGCCAAGGTGACTGTGTTTCCTCAGGGGTTTCGTTCTGCTACCCTCACTAGATAACAAAACTCTTTCTTTCTTTGCTACTGAGCTCTTCAATTGATTATCTGCACTCTGATACCATGTGAAAATTCGAACCCGAATCCCATTGCAACAACTAGAAATTCAAATAATTCTCCTAATTGTTAATTTAATTTAACAATTTATCTATTGTTTGCTACAAAAAATACTGAATTAATCACACTGCAACCTACATAAATAAAACTGCGGAATAATAAACGCTGGAAGAAATGTTAGCACACACACATAAATTTACATAGTTATTTTTGGACAAATGTCCCCGAAAAACCCAACTTGGGAAAACCAATGCAGTAGTGAGGGTTTTATTTATGATGCAACAGTGAAATCTAAGTACATCTATGGATGCCCAACTGACAATCCAAACAACAAAAAAATATGAGTAAAATATTGAAGGGAATTACCCTTCTCCCACATGCAATCTCTGTCTAGACTTTCCCTATCAAAAACTCGGCCTCGTGGAGCACTGCCTTAGCCTCTACACTGCTCTCCGTAGCTGGCTGGACAACTTGCTTTGGACTGGGTTCAAATTAAGTTGTTCTGCCTCTAGAAGCTAAGAAAATCGTCTCTCTAGCTCTCTGGGACTCCTCCCTGGCCTCTGGATCTGAGAACGAATTTTTCTCCTCACCAAATCGATCTGCCTGACTAAAGCATTGCATAGTCCTGTAGCGTTGCCTCTCTGGGATAATTCGACTCACTTGCTGTTGCCTCCCCGGATCTGGAAAAATATTTCCATCGGATCACTGCCCCTGCCCCTCAATCACTGCTTCGATCTCACTAGCTCTCTCTCCGGCAACCGATTGCTGCTACTCTGGAAATCGATCTGCTTATGAAATCTAATTGCTAAAGTGATTTCTCCAAGCCCCACCGACTTCTTATAATCCCTTGTTGAGACTTCAACGACCAAGATTAGATCTTAATCAATGGCTAGGATTAAGTTGAAGTCGATCCATGTGAGTTTCTAGAACATTCACACCTTAACTTAATTAATTCTGATTAATTAGTCATATTCCCTAAGTTTAGATTTAGGAAATATTTAAAAACTGACTAATAATCTAATCAAGTTATTTCTAGGCGGAATTTTCAGAAACGATTTCTAGGTTTTGGAGATCTCATGTATTCTAGCCTCTCCACAAAAGTTGAAGGCTAGAACATATCCGATGCTACAAAAACTAACAGAAGCCTATAAATACAAGTGACCTCAAGCTCATTTGAACATCACTAAGAATTTTCTTCTTCTCTTCTTCATTGATTGATTCGCACAAGTTTGAGGCTTGGTTGACAAAAGAAGTTTGCAAAGCTCCAAAATTACAAGGTCCGAAGCTCGCATATGTTTTTAGAGTTTTGGGTTACAATCCTTGGCTTGTCAAAGGATAAAATTCACTGCAATCACTGGCTTGCAGGCTCAAGGGAGTGACTGGAAGCCTTCAATTGCTCACATAGCTCCTCCTCCCTGCGACTGGAAAGTTTGACTAAAATTTGACCATTAACCGAACTTGACCGCAGACAGGAAAAGTTGTCTCTGATATATATTCATGCTGGAAACATATTTCTGAATGTTATTGGGTTATTTTACTGAAGGATATTGTATTGGGCCCATTGTACTCTATGTTAAACATTTTATGACAATCTAATGGCAGAAGATTTTAAAAAGGTTTTCCCCTTGTGGGGTTTTTCCTTGGTGTTTGACCAAACTTGGTGTCTCTTGTTGATGTGTTGATTCTCTTTTGTCATCGCTTTTACTGTTCTATCTTCAATTATTGTTGATGATTGGAAAGATTAATTGCTTTTTAAAAGATTGCTAATTGAAGTATTGAATTGGGCTAAAAGTAATTGAAACAACATAGAACAATGTGAAAATTAACATCTTCATCAAGTAATTACCAAAAATGTACAAAACATGAAGACCACAAGAAACAAAGAACACAAAGATGTAGGCTCCAAGCCAAGGCAAAACCCTAGAAGGGGGAAAACCCAACCAAATCCTCTTCTTATAGAATCAAATCAAAGTGAGATATCCAAGATCAAGATTGCCACAATGGTCAACCTCAACAAGTCAAAGTCAACTCAAAAGTCAACACTAGTCAAACCTTGTCAAATCTGGTAAAATCACAGAATTTGGACTTGCAATTTTCGGACCTGCAATTTCATAGAGTAACCCCAAAACCTTTGCACTTGTTAGTTGAGATAGGGTACAAAACATAAATCTCTCTCCTTTGACTTCACTCTCTCTCCTTTGACTTCACTCTCTCTCTCCTTTGACTTTCGCTGTTTTTCTTCTTCATCTTGCACAAATTTCGATGTGAATGAGTGAGTGAGTGATTGGTTTCCAAAGTGGTCGAGTTGCTCTCTATATATACACATCCGGGAGGTCGAATAACTGCCTCTTGTAGGCTGACTTCTCCAGAAGGGTTGACTTGGTCTTTGGAGGACATTTTGACTCTTTCAGAGTCAAGAAAAATAAATTTTCTTATTCTTACAAGAAGTCCAAATGGGAATTTGACTCAAAATAAATTTTCTTTTGACTCAATAAACCCTATAAGCATGAAGAACATGCTTTGACTAGGAATAAAAATAATAATAATGATCATAATAAATGAATATAATAACTACATCGATAATACATTTGGATTACGTTATGAAGACTGACACTAGTTACATTTTCAACACTCCCTCTTAACTAGGGAGGTATTCATAATGACCAATGTTGCGAGCATCGACATTTGGATAAAATTTTCAAGGGTCCGAAAACCAAAAAATCGGGAAAATATCGGTAAAAATTGGCAAACATTGGCAAAATCAAGATATCATCAAAATATTGGTAAAAATCTGCAAACATCAGCTAGGCCAAAAAATCGTGATTTCGAGATAAAATCAGGATGTTATCGAGATGTTTGAGATGTTCGCAACACTGATAATGACACAACAAGATACTGCCAAATTGAATTATTCTCATAAGAAGGGATTCAGATTGATAACCATCATCATCATCATAACCAACATTGTCAAACATAGCAAGGCCTTGACTAACAAGCTCTATCTCTCTACTAGTTCAGAGCTCAATGATAGGAGGCATAAATTTGGACACCACCACCCGCATCTCAAGACATTACCCCATCTGGATGTTCACCAGGTATGTCCTTACAGTTCTATTCTTATCTTGGATATCACCCATCCTTAAAGAATATTTGTCCTTGGGACTATTCTTATCTTGGATCCAAATCCTCTAAGAATATCAGTCCCAAATGTTTATCCAATCCACCATTCCCCGTACTAGTGAGTTCACTAGGCTTACGACTGTTATTCCTGGCCATAGTGCATGACACATGGAGAATATGGTGTCCATCCTCACTCCCTCTCAACCAGGGAGGAGATCCTCACTCCCTCTCAAATAGGGAGGAATGAGCAAAAGCCTAAGCTTGTTTCAAAAAGTACTCATCAATGCATCGGCCTCCTGTTCTTCCTGTGGAGATCTATTGTAGCTTCTTGACGCCTATCTGCATCATACTTTCAAATCATATAGTTCCTCGACCTTTCTTGGTTCTCTGACAATCTTCATATCAAATCCATTGTAAATAGTTCATCAAATGCCTCATGGAGCCAAACAACTTATTACACAAGCCTTCACATCTTCTTTCTTTGTACTGAAACAAAATACTGCTTTCACGCTTTTTTGAGAAATTATATCAGCTTCCAATCAGCAGTAGTATCTTTATCAGCAATATTACCTGTCAATCAATATGGAACAAATTATAGCTCCCTATTTTTGGCTGAGGTGGGTAAACTTCTCCTTAATCAATATTGAATCCAACATATCTTCAAATGATCAACAAACTGTTTCATGACTTCTTGCTGCCTTTTTCTGTCTCTAAAGTGTTCCCATATCTGCTATATGTCCTTTCTGGAAGCCACATTATACATGTCATTCCTTATTATTAGAGTTACCAAAAACAATCAATGTTGCTCCAAATTGTAAGATCCTTCAAATCAATTTCTACTTCTAGCTCCCTCTGAAGTCAACATTACTTTCTTCTCATTATCTAACTTCACATTCTTCAAGAAATCATACTGAATAATGACTAATGGTAGTGTCAAAAGTTCTGCCAATGATATGTTCTGCTGCTAGATAAATGATAACTAGATAGGAAGATCTGTCTTTCCAACTCTCTAATCAGGACATGATATGCCTTTGCTATTAACCTTTCTGCCCAAATATATTCTTGCATCATGTTCTTCTTTTAATTCCTTCTGAAGATATGAGTACTCTTAGCTGATTGCAGGATGTTTATGAAAACTTAAGATAAGTACACTTCTTCCTTCCAAGCTGCTAATTGACTTCTTTGACCAAAACTGCTTCTTTTAATGTTCCTAGAAGATGATGTCCATGAAATGTAGAATGATGAGATTCCTTCTCATTTATGCTTCCGTGCTGCTACTAGATTTTTCTTCAATGCATATTGATAAGCTGCCAGCTCTTCTTGTAGAAGAAACTTCAGCTATGATTCTTTGGTTCTTCCATTCAAATGTTAAACTCTGGTAGTGTCGATAGATTGATGTTTGAAACAAAATATCGTGCTGTAGAGACTTAAATGATGCTGCATAATGACTGCTAAATCTTCGTGATGAAATGCTTCAGTGACTGTAGAATACTTATGACCATGGAATGATGTGTAGACAACCTTTTGATGATCCAAACTCTTTTATTCTGGCTAACTGGATGATGCGATGACTGCTTACAACTCTTTGTGAAGATATGCAGCTAAGTGTTCCTTCTAGAAATCCAAGTAGACTCTATTTCTTCCAATGTTATATGCTTCTTTCCATGATATTATAATTTGCGAATCCCAAGAATTTTCTACACAAATGTAACTGCAACTGCTACTCTAACTGCCATCTTCTAAAAAGTGAAAACAAACTTCTTACAAACCTGGTAATAGTCAAATCCTTCAATAATAGTGGTCTTTGTTGTCTTCAATCTCCGGTTTCTTCTCGGCTTCTTCATCTTCTGCAACATGAGCTTCACTTCTTTCTTTCCTTTTGTTATTCTTCTTGTTCTTAGGATCTTTGGGGCAATCTCTTTTATAATGTCCAAATTCATTGCAACCCAAACATTGCACTTTAGACATATCTCGGTTTCCACGTGGCTGATAATTGTTGTTGTTATTGTATCTTCGATGAGGTTCAAATCTTCCAAATCTTCCAAACTACTTCCTTGATCTAGCAGCAAAAGCTTGAGCATTTTCATTATTGGGTTCCGTGTCATCCTTGGCTTTTAATCTTGCTTCTTCTAGAACACATTGTGCCCAAAATTCTACAAATGTTGGACTTTATTTTCTAGCATAGATGCTACTTACAAAACCACTCCAATCTGGAGGTAGGCCATTGAAGACGGTTGGTAATTAATTCAGAATCAGATATGATTTCTCCAAGCCCTTAAAGTTGATCCTTCAATTTTGAGATCTTCATAAGATATGAGGCCACATCTTCATCTTTAGATATCCTTGTTCTATAGAGTTGATCCCTTAGTGAGATTTTCTGACCGGTAGTAGTGACAGAATATAGTTTGTGAAATCTGTCATAGACTTATTTGGATGTAGATAGATCTGAGACAAAGGAGATAAGATGGTCCTTAATAGACTTGAAGATGATCCTTTGAGCCCTAACCTCTCCTTTATTGTACTTGGCCACTTCTTGAGTCTTGTCCTTGTTTGGTTCTAGAACTTTGCCTAGAATGTGATCCATGACTTCATTTTATGTGAGAACCAAATCAATTATTTTCTTCCAAGCTTTGAAGTTAGAGGCTCCATCAAGTTTGTTGCCTTACAAAAAGATGCCGTTTGATTGGAAGCTTGAGACATGGAGTATAGTAAAGTACTTACTTGTCAAAGGAAAGAAGTGCCCTAAGAATGTTGATGGTGCTTCCAAGAATCTTCAAAGATGCTCTTGAGTGATGGTTTCAATAGAGATGTCTTCAAGCTACTATGATGACTTCTTTCAATGATGAATGATGAATTAACAAGAGCTTGTCAATGTTTTTGAAGAGTCTTCAGTGATATCTTAAAGAGGGAGAGAGAGGTGATCATTCTTGTGTCTCCTTCCTTTTGCCTTCAAGTATAGCTGCTGCAGAATGGTGTCCTCCAAAGAGTGAGATGATTTTTGTAGAAGTATCTTCAAATGTGCCAACAAAAAGTAATCTGCAAGCTGCCCTTCCTTCACCTTAGATTTGATACCATGTTGAGAAATCAATATGCTAGTAGATTAGAGTAGATTTATCTTAACTTTATAATTACTTGTGAGTGTTTCTTGGCTTCTTAATAGTTTTGTATTCTCTTCATCAAGCAATTACCAAAAATGTACAAAACATGAAGATCACAAGAAACAAAGAACACAAAGATGTAGGCTCCAAGCTAGGGAAAAACCCTAGAAGGGGGAAAAACCAAACAAATCCTCTTCTTATAGAATCAGATCAAAGTGAGATATCCAAGACCCAAGACCAAGACTGCGACTGCCATAATGATCGCAAGTCAGCCCTCCTCAAGTCTCCTCAACAATTCAAAGTCAACACTAGTCAAACCTTGTCAAATCATAGAATTTAGACTTGCAGTTCGGACCTACAATTTCGCAGAGTCACCCTGGAACCTTCACATGTGTGAAGAGATAGGTCACAAAACATAAATTTCTCTCCTTTGACTTTGCTCTATGTCTCCTTTGATTTTCGTTGCTTTTCTTCTTCTTTCACAAATTTCGATGTGAATGAGTGAGTGATTGGTTTCCAAAATGGTTGAGTTGCATTCTATATATACACATCCAAGAGGTCAAATTGCTGCCTCTTCTAGGATGACTTGTCCAGGTTGGATGACTTGGTCTATGGAGGACATTTTGACTCAAGAAAAATAATTTTTATTTTTTTAACAAGAAGTCCAAATGTGACTTTGACTCAATTACATTTATTTGACTCAAAATAAATTTTCTTTTAAACTCAATAAACCCTATAAGCATGAAGAACATGCCTTGACCAGAAATAAAAATAATAATAATGATCATAATAAATGAATATAATAATTACATCAATAGTACATTTGAATTACATTATGAAGACCGACACTAGTTACATTTTCAACATATATGTGAGTCAACTTGACCTCTTGGAGACACATTCATACAACACATACAACATTGATTTTTGTGCCTAATTAGGAAGAAGAAGAGCCGAAGTCAAGGAAGAGAGAAGCAAGTCAAAGGAGAGATAAAATTCGGGTTTTCTAGTTTGTTTCTGCTCACACGTGCGAAGGTTTTGTGGTATCTCTGCAAAAATTATAGGTCCGAAATATTGAAGAATCTAGGGCATTTGGGTTATAGTGAGATTCTTCTATCGATGATAACAATTTGTAAAGTACTTTTACTTTTCTTATTAGCACAATCTTCTCTTATTATTATTAGTGTGTGTTCTTCTTACTTCATCAAACAATTACCAAAACAAAAGAGACAAGAACACAAGATGTTGGCACTCTGCCCCGGAAAAACCTCTCTCTCCTAGAGAGGAAAACCCTTCTGCAAATTTCTCTTATTGATGCTTCAGTTAACAAATGCCAAACCCTAAACCCTTGACCAGTAGATCCTCCAAGCACAAGACACAGTCTCTCTTTCTTTGTTCTTCAATTGATGCCTTCTTTTGAGTTGCACCTTGAACTCTTCCTTCACACTTCTTCTGGCAACTGGCTGCTCTTTTTCCAGTGACTGTAGAAACCCTAGGTCTCCTTGGAGACCACTTCCTTGGTGTCCTTTTCTTCTCGACCTCGCTTAGCAATTTTCCTTGTCCTTGATGCTTATGCTAGAGAGTGAGGCCTTTATTGAGGTATGTCCTTGATGTTATAGGCTGATCCTCTTAACCCTTACTGCTGCTCTTATTTCTTTGCACGTGTGGCTGATCTAGAGCTTGAGATAGCCCTTTTTACTTGTTCTCTTCCTTCGCTAGATGTGGGACCTCCTTGCTTGAGATGGAGGCTTATTTGGAATCACTTCTTGGCCCAATCGAACTCTATTGTGTTGCGGCCCTTGTGGATTTGATGTGACTGTAGAATTGCCCTCCTTTCCTCGCACGTGTGACAAAATTAGGCCCAAAATCAGTCCTCCCAAACTCGGTTTATCTTTCCTCTTTTTCACTGCCCTAGAATCACTTCAATGCTCCCTTTTCGCACCTCTTTTCGTCTTTCCTTGCTCACTGATTTCAAAGATGAGTGAAGATCCTTTTGTGAGGTCGAACTGCCCTATATATAGGAGTTTGTCCCTCTTTTTAGGCCAACTTGATCAACTGGTGAGGCCGACTTGACATTTGTGCATACCTAAGTTGCACGAAACAGGGAAAGGGGTACGAGTTTTCGAAATGGGAAGCGATACGAAACGCGACCTCCCCAAATTTTGAAAACAGGGAAACACGAATATATAT